>CM076570.1:848565670-848645267 GCA_034641835.2 Pinus albicaulis
TGACATATATGTTTTCCTTTTCTCCAAAACAAATTTGAAATCCATATTTTTCAAGCAATCCCTTCAACAACATTCACTTGAAATCAAATGAATGACATAACTTCTTGTTGTAAGATATTTTGTCCTCACCCTTGTATAACTGGAATGCTTTGGATTGATATGAAAAGGTCTACTCCTACTCCTAGTTGCAATATTTTCTTGCAACAGCTTCATCATTCCATCATCCTTTGTAAAAGTAGTTTCATCACCATTAGGAGGAATATTATCCCCACTATCATCATCCTCAACATAGTTAAGAAATTCATCAACATCATTGCCTAGAAAATTTTCTTTACTATCATCACTTGAAGAAAACATTTCACAAGAATCATCAGCACTTTTGTAACCCCGAATCAGAACAAATTCTTCACCATCTTGACCCATACTTTCAAATTCTTCCCTGGGAGGATTCAATTCTTCATCACCATGAGTGTCTTTGAAATGATCACTTAGAGAAAATGTAATATTCAGATCTGTCCCTCTAAAATTATCATTTTCAATAAACTCTTCATCCTCTCGTTCCTTAGTGGTGCTCTCATAATCCTTGGGATTAGGCATAAGTGGAAGCTTTGAATTTGTATTCACTAGAATTTCTTCATCCTGCCCCTCCCCTTCCTCACTGAAGCTCTCATAATTCTTAGGATTAGGAATAAGTGAATGCCTTGAATCTATATTTATTGGAAATTCTTCATCCCCCCCTTCATCAGTGGTTAAATTATAATCGTTATGATTAGGATGAAGTGAAAATTTTAGCTTTGGAAATTCATCCCCGTCTTCATCAGTGGTGCTGGCATAATCCTTAGGATTAGGACGAAGTGGATATTTTGACGTTGCAAATTCTTCATTCCCCTCTTCCTCAGTGGTGCTGACATAATCCTTAAGATTAGGACGAAGTGCATATTTTAACTCTGCAAATTCTTCATTCCCCTCTTCATTTGTGGTGCTGACATAATCCTTAGGATTAAGATGAAGTGGAAATTTTGACTCTGGAATTTTTTCGTCCCCCTCTTCATCAGTGGTGCTTGCATAATCCTTAGGATTAGGATGGAGTGGATATTTTGACGCTGTAAATTTTTCATTTCCCTCTTCATCAGTGGTGCTGGCATAATCCTTAGGATTGGGACGAAGTGGATGTTTTGACTCTGAAACATTATCATTCCCCTCTTCATCAGTGGTGCTCGCATAATCCTTACGATTAGGATGAATTTGATATTTTGACTGGAAATTTTACATCCCCCTTTTCATCAGTGGTGCTGGCATACTCCTCAGGATTAGGACAAAGTGGATATTTTGACTCTACAGATTCTTCATTCCCCTCTTCATTTGTTGTTCTCACATAATCCTTAGGATTAAGCTGAAGTGGATATTCTTCATCTCCCTCTTCATCAATGGTGTCCTCATAATCTTTGGGATTAGGACGAAGTGAAACTTTTGACTTTGGAAATTCTTCATCATGCCCTTCATCACTGTTGCTTTCATAATCCTTAGGATTAAGAGTAAGTGGTATAACTGGCGCTCGATTTACAGAAATTTCATTTTGCTACACCTCATCAATTTTGTTCTCATCATCTTTAGGATAACGACCAAGTCGATTTTTTGACTCTCTATTCATGGTGAACGAACTCCCGTTATATTCATCACTCTGAATAGAGTTGTTGTGTGACGAAGATGTTGATGTTCTAGAAAGAAAAACTTCGTTATCAGAAGAAACCATGGCTTTCAACAAAAATAGGTTGAATGATACAAATTCCTCTCCCACTTACAATATATAGCTTAAAGACTGAAAATTTCCCTCCAAATTTTCCCTCCAAAAAAATTCGCGAAAAAATTTCCCTCCAAAAAATTTCGCGAAAACTTTCCCACCAAAATTTTCATTTCATATATTTGGTACAAATATTAATCAAAAAATGTATTTAACATTTTTTTTAATAAACTGTTTATGTTGAAATATTTTACCGATATTTATATTCAAAATATCCACAAAATATTTCTATCATGGATGCCTTCCAAACTAAAATAATGTTTTTATTTTAATGATTTAACATTGACTAGATGTAAGTATTAACTATAATATTACTATAATACCTACATGCAAATATTAACTATTTTAACTATAATGACTACATGTAAATATTTTAAATTTTAAATTTTAAACTTACGTTATATTCATCTAAAATATATTTCAAAATTTATTAATAAACTGTTGGTCTTCAAATATTTCACCATACTTTCTATTCAAAATATCCACAAAATATCCCTTTCATGCATGTCTTCGAAACTAAAATAATTTTCTTATTTGAATGGTTTAAGATTGACTACATATAAATATTTAAAAAATAACAACATGTAAATATTAACTATTTAAACTATAATTACCTACATGTACATATTTTAGATTTTAAAATTTAATCCCATGATTTTAAACATTGATTACATGTAAATATTAATTATAATAACTAAATGCAAATATTAACTATTTTATCTATAATATTAAATACAATTAACTACATGTAAGTATTTTATATTTTAATTTTTAATTTGAGATTATATTTGAATTATTCAACATTCAGTACATGTAAATATTAAATAAAATATTAATTATGATAACTACATGCAAATAATAAATATTTTAACTATAGTATGAGCTATAATAAACTAAATGTAAATATTTTAAATTTGAAATTTTAATCCCACATTCGTTAAACAGTAAACCAATTAGACAATATACGTTATTTAAAAGGAATGATTGTTTCTATTCATCACATCACATCAAGTTTTCTGGTATTTGTTAGAGCAAATTTCTGGAGGTGTTGCGTTGGCATTGGTAACATCGTGGAGGCATTGCATTGGCATTGGAGGCGTTGTGTTGCTATTGGTAATTTTGTGGAGGTGTTGCATTGGCATTGGTAACTTCGTGAAGGCATTGCATTGGCATTGGAGGCGTTTTGTTGCTATTCGTAATTTTGTGGAGGCATTGTGTTGGCATTGGTGACAACATTTTTTGCATTTCAAAGGTTAGTTTTTCTTCTATTCTGTCAATTTAAAGACAATTTTGGGGAAAATTTGTTTTTCTATAGTTTTTTGTGTCCAAAAACTACTTTTTTAAGGTTTTTAGGTTCAAAAACCATAATTTTTTTATATTTTTTTAGTGAAGAAAATGCAAAAAGAACTAAATTTTTTAGGGTTTTAAGGACAAAAATTTAGAATTTTTTTTCTTTTTTAAGACTTATAAGCTCATCTAGACAGAAAAATCTATAAAACGACTATACACATAAAAAAAATAGTAATATTATAACATTTTTTATTTGTTTTTTTATCATAAATATATCAGTGGTTTCATTATTTAAAATGTTTCTTTTTTGTTTTTATTTGAGAATTTTTTGATTTTATACTCTATTTTTTTTTTTTTTTAATTTTAATTTTAAATCTTAGTTTTATTCTTTTTAATTTTAAATCTTCAATTTTTTTTTCTTTATTGTTTTGTTATATATCATATTTTTATTTTTATTTTTTTAATTGTATTGTTATATAGTTTTTTTATTTTTTTAATTTATTGTATTGTTATATTAAAACAAATGTTTTTTTTTTTCTATTTATTATATCGTATTTTTTTTCTTTTAATTATATAATATTTAAAAACAAAACATAATTGTTATTTAATAAATTGTTTTTTTTTAATAAATTTGTTATATTTTGATATTTTTAACAATATTTTTTTTTATTAAATAATGTTTTAATAATTATTTATTAATTATGTTATATAAAAAAAATTTAAAAGACAAAATTAAAGAAAAAAAAAATTAAAAAAACAAAATTTAAGAAAAAAAATTTAGAAAATAAAAATAAAATAAAAATAAAAATATGCATTGGGCCCGCCCGCCCGCCCAGCGGGGGCCTTGGGGCCGGCTGGGTAGCCCCTGTGGCACTGCCCGCAGGCCTCCGGCGCCCCGCCGGCACGAGCCATAGAGCCACATTTTTGTTTTAATTTTTTTTTTTTTTTTAGTTTTGTTTTTTATTTATTTATATATATATATATATATATTTTTTTTTTTTAATTTTTTTTTAATTTGTTTTAATAAAACAACTTTTAAATTTTTTTTTTAATTTTGTTTTTTAAATTACTTTTTTGTATTATTTTTTATTTTTAATTTGTTTTAATGAAACAATAAAAAATTAATAAAAAAATTGTTATATAATATAATAAAACCATTGTTATATAATAATTGTTAGAAATATCAAAATATAACAAATATGATTAAAAAAAAAAATATTAAATAACAATTATGTTTTGTTTTTAAACATTATTTAATTAAAGAAAAAAACAATACAATATAATAAATTAAAAAAAACATTTGTTTTATTATAACAATATAATAAATTAAAAAAAAACTATATAACAATACAATATATATATATATATATATATATATATATATATATATATATAGATCATGTGTTTTTAACATTTAAATATTTAAATTTCTTTTTAATTTTTTTTTTAATTTAAGTATTAAAACAACATTATAAAAAAATTAATTTTTTCTATTATTTTGTTTAATTGCTTTTATTTTATTTTGATTTTTTTATTTAATTACTATGTAATGAGAAATAGAAATTTGTAATTTTCAAATATATTAAAAGATTATATAAATTTATAAACTTTTATATTAATTTTTTATAATTTTAAGTTTATAATTTTTTATTTAATTGCTATGTAAAATAAAATAAAATTTTCTTTTATTTTATTTTGTTTATTTTTATTCAATTGCTATGTAATGTAAAATTAAATTTTAAAATTTTAAAATATATTAAAAGATTATAAGTTTTTTTAATAAAATCATTGCCTTAAAAAAATAAAATTTAATTTTAACATTTGTTATAAATAGTTAGTAATTTTTTTTGTTTTTTTTTAAATATTAAACAAAAACTAAAGTTTGAAAATAATAGTTTATTTTTTAAAAATTGTTTTATACAATTTAAACACATTTTTAAATTTTTTATAAAATGTATTCAAAACATATTATATAGATATATATATACATATGATTTATAATATTTTGTTTTTAAATGAAAATTTTTATAGTTAATTTTACTGCTTTAATTTCAAACTATTTAGTTTTAGAAATAATTTTTGTTTATTAAATTTATTTTATCCGCAATATTTTTCCATTAACTAATATATATATATATATATATATATATATATATATCAGGAAAATGGCATCAAAAAAGATTTTTGTGAATGTTTCTGCACCTAGGGCAGCAGCTCCCAAATCTACAGCTGCAACTCGACGCACTATGGATACAACTCCCAAATCTAAAGTTGCAGCTGGACGCACTATGGACACTATTGGACGCAATAAGGACATTGTTGCACACACTAATAAAAGTCAAGCAAGTGGGGCACCAGGTTCATTAAAGCTTATTTCTGATTGGAAGAACGCCGAGGAAATAGATAAAACTGATTTCTCATGGTATCTTGAAGACAGTGAAATGGAGGCTGATATACACATCTATCTGATTTGTGGTATGATTGACTTAAATGAGCCATATGATGTGAATGGCAGAGTACGAGACATATGTATAGTCCCGAATACAAACACTATTTATGTTCTTGCAAGGAAGGCTCAGAAACGTGAGAAGGTTAGATATCATCTATCAATCGTCAAGTATGACACAGATGAAATATCTTCAAAATTTTCTGAAGAAATATCAAGCAACATTGCAAATAACATTGTAAGTATGCTTATTTTTATTTCCTCTATGCATTATTGTAAGGATGATTCAATTTTTTTATAAATTATTGATCATTGACATGTTTTATTTTGTTTCATAAGATTTTGTTCCGAGTCTTTCAAACATGTTTGAAGGTATTTATATGTTGGTGCCAAATGTTATGGATGTGATCAACACTTTCCACAAAGACAAAGTAGAGAAAAGGAGATTGAAGCAAAGAGCAATAGCTCGTGACACTGCAACAGTACAAAGAGGGGATCAACCAAGAGTCACTAAGGTGGGTCAATCTAGTAAACTTAAACATGTTTATTTTGAAGGTGTCGAACATGAAACAGAAAATTATGATAGAATTAGTGAGGAGATGAGAACTATTGTGCAAAAGGAGAAAACAGATCAGACACCAAAAAGAAAAATTGCCAAAGATGTCTCTCTTTTACCTCATGAAGGAGAGCTTGTTTATAAAAAAAATGATATGTTATCCAATAAGACTAGGAAATCAAATATTGGTGAACCTGTAAAGGTCGTGAGCAGCAGTGAAGAACAAATTGAAAGCTCTTACGGAAGCAGAGAAATCATAACACCAGGTGCTGAGTTAGAGGATGACATTATTAAAACAAAACAAAATGCTATTCGACAAGAGTTGAGGAAGAATAAATTAATTCTTGGTGGCCAAACATTTGAACTTAATGTTAACCAATTTTATGGCTCAAATGAAGGGAAATCTCAATATCAAATTAGAAAGGCCCATCACCTACATGTACATAATCTGAAAACATTGTTCAGGTTCAATCCATATGCGCATGTGGTGGATTATGTGGTTCTTGTCGATCCATGTCAGGTTCCCAACAAACAAGAATTTGACAAGAAAAAATGTTTTGATTATAAATATTATGTAATTGGAGGAAACCATTCGATAGAGGCTAAGAGACAATTGATTGCAGAATATCCCAATAACTATCTTTTTCAAACAGTGAAATGCATCCTTTACGCTGGCTTAACAGAAATAGAATCAAAGTTATTGGCATGGGATCATAATGCAGATAATGAGTACAGAATGAAAATGAATTTCATCCAAAGGGTCAGATTTATTCATAATGAATTCATAGAAAAAGTGGTGGGGATAAGACACAAGTTAGTGTAGCATTTGGAAAGGAATGTTTAATGGAAATAGGTTATCAAATTGATGAAAAAAAATCAAAAGATGGAAAATTGAATACAAATTTCTTTAGAGCCAAAGATAATATTTTTCAGTTGGCATTTAGAACTGGGGAGGTATGGGATTTGATTGATGAGATTTTTGATCGGTGGGAGATTATTTCCATAAAAAATAAGAAGGTTAGAAAGAGTAAACCCATAATATGTACCAACAGTAAGGGGGGTCCTGAAATGAAGCAACTTCCAGAGGATATGACTATCACACCTTGGAGAACAATGTAAGGTGTGAAGGATGATAAATTAGTCAAATCAGTATTAGCCCGTGTGAAGTCGGGTGAATTATCAATGGAAGAAATGTGTGTAGAATTTCAAAAGTAAGTTTCTTGAATTATTTCTTATTTTTCTTTCATTATAATTTTCTTTTAAATAAAACATAATGATGTTGGGTAGAATTTTTTTATACATGTCACTATATTAGTCGGGGCTTTTAATCAGATTTATTCACCAAATTATGAAAACATATGAACACATGGTTAAAATTTTGAATGGCTGATGTAATGATATTAACAACTACCCGTAATAGTTATACATCAACACTCAAAAAATTATATTGCATTCAATAAGGTGTTGATTTAATATAATATCCATTTTATTCATATTTAAACTATTTTTATTTATTACTTATATATATGTGTGTGTTATTAAAGATGCCGTGTTAGCTGGGATGCAAATGGAGTTCCAGATACTTTCAAAAGTTTTATTGAAAAAATTAAGGTGGAAACATGAGAAAGAAGCATCTTATGAACGTTGAACTTGATCTTACTTCCAATCATTACATTTGGAATGGGCTCGACAAGATCCAATATCAAATAATACACAGATCAAGAAGACATTGCATCAATTTAAAATGGACCAGGTTTGAAGTATTACAGTATATTCCTTATGGTTTCAATTTCTCAAAACATTGAATATGATAGAGAACCATACTTATCAAGATTTTAAAAGTGGTTACGTGTTTTCAAGAAGTGACAACATCACCATCATGCATTTGTGACATTTCAATTCGCATATTATTGCTTCAATGTTAACAAGCATCAAGGGTAACAAACTCAAGGATGCAAACTTACATGGTAAGACCTTGAAATTGTATGTTTGATTTCTCCTAAAAAATTATTCATGTAAAATTTAATTGAACTTTACATTATATAAAGGTTATAGGCATAAGTCACATATTGTTTCTTCCGAAAGATCACCTATTATAAATGATTGGTGAGTTCATCCATGTTGAATTTTGGACAAAAGAGGATAGCTATAAGAATATTCTTATGAACCTATAGATGGAAAGTCATAGTCAAGTATTGGTTCATGATGTGCAAATGGTAAGAAAAACTCAATATATGAGGAAAAGATGCAAAGGAGATATAGTTAACATTTATCAAACAACAAGCATTGATTAATTATCTTATAGATCTATGTTCAAATGAAGGAGAATGTGTTTTGAATGTTCTCGTGTTCAGACAGCTTTATTATACAAATTTAAATTTAAATATTTTATTTTACTTTTTATGTCTTCATATTAATTTTTCAGTTTATTTCTTCTCCGTGCTTGATGATTAGGTACAACACTAGCATGTTGCCTACTAGCAAAGAAATTGCATTGCCATTGAGAAAGACCTGGGCCTAATGCAAATTTATTCAACAAAGAATTAGCGCTCTTGAATTCCTTCCCGTATACAAGCAAGTTATGTCAGTTTGAGGAAAGGAGATTTTAATGAATCAAGTATGCGCAAAAAGGAAGAACCTCAACCACCATTATATGGAATGATTGGAAAGGGACACTGTAAAGCTTTGCAGACACAGCATCCATTAGAAGATGACAATGATCAAAAATGAAGAAGAAAATGTTATGAAGAAACCATCAATGCCCGTTTCAGATGATGTTGAAGATGTAATAGTTGGGATATTGTTGATGATGTTTAAGTTA
Source organism: Pinus albicaulis (assembly GCA_034641835.2). NCBI lineage: Eukaryota > Viridiplantae > Streptophyta > Pinopsida > Pinales > Pinaceae > Pinus > Pinus albicaulis. The sequence continues at coordinate 848,574,585 of CM076570.1, forward strand.
GGTTTGCAAACAAAGCTCGCTTCTTGAGATCTATTAATCGGCTTTTATTTGTAATGTTCGGGACTTTGATATTTTATGAGAACAAATCTCTATTTTTGCAAAAACATGTGATTACATATGTTTTGACATAAAATTCAATAAAAATGTTACTTTCTTAAGTTTTTTGTTAAAATTCTTCCTAAAAATTAGTTTATTCATTGTGTTTTTTTCAACAAAAACGCCCTAAAAGTGTATTTTTTGCATTCTATTTATATTTAAAATTTGTATTTTTTTGTCATATGGTTCAAAATATTATTAGCGCATAATTATTATTTAATGTATTGAAAAATTATTTAACACATAAACATGTAGAAAATATAAACTTTAGAATATTGACCTTTTCCATCTTTTTATCTATGAAAAAGTGAAGATATCATTAAAGTTTTATTAAAAAATAAAAATTAAACACAAGTATATAAATGCACTTAAAATAAAACATCTCTGGGCTGCATGAAGAAGACATATTAGTAAATCAGAGTGCTAAAATCAACATAAATTTTTTTTTGGTGATGATACACTACCATTATTCAAAATCGTATATAAAACATCACATAAAAATAATAATAATAATAATAATTACTAAAGTTCCAAAAACACATGCTCCAAATTTTTTTTTGTGATTCTCAAGATCACCACTTTTTCAAAATTGGGTGTTTTTCTTGCTACCCTCAAAAATCGTGTACCAATGTGCAGCTTACCTATTTCATCAAGAATAGCATAGAAAGCGCAATGACTTCTTCCGGTGGTTACAACAAAGGAGAGAAAATGGTACCGAGTGCAAGAATTCGATCACAAGTTATAATGCACTTTTCTAGTGGAGAGATGTCTCATGATAGTGAAATTAATAAAATGGTGTGCTTTTGTTTCTCTTTTATAGGTTGGAGGTAAACTTTGGTGATGATGTGACATCACTTGTTCTTGCAAATGAAACAATAGGCTAGTGTACCAGATCTTTAGACTTTAATATACATATTTGCATCTTCATAAAGATTAAATATACCATAGGAATCATTTTAGAACACCATCAATTACTACTTCCCGGTAATGATGACCTAGGTGACGGCGATTCTTTATGACCTTTTGATAACTTGACCTAATAATGACACCTAATGGATTTATGAACTCATGATTTTTGGACCTTAAACCTTTTCTTGTGAAATTCATCATGAGATGATGACTTAGATGGTGATCAAGACAATTTGCATCGATGAATCATCACAATGAGGATGGTTGGACAAGATGGAAATTTTGACCATGAGATAATGGTGTTAGTAACGCATTTCCAGACATACTAACCAATGATCAAATTTTATTTAGCACCATTTGAAACCATAAAATTTGACCTAGGATCCTATCAACCACATGAAAGAGCACATTTGATCACCGGTGACTCATATAGACCAACATTGGTTCGTCGTCCGTCAGGATGCAAAAATTTTAGAGTGTGTCAAGAACATTGTAGACCAGGTAGCTCATTCATCGAAATGTAGCTAAAAATGGAAAAACAAGACTCAAAACTAAATTACTTGACAAATCGAATGATTTCAAGAAACATAAAATGACTACTGGTTCAGACTTATTTATGGTATCAAACCATTTGTTCAAGAGAGCTTCAAACCATAATGATAACCACTACATGTCAAGACATATATAATCATGTGAAATTATCCATCCAAAGAACCAATCCAAAATGGATACTTACGAATCATGCTGCAATGAATGCAAAAGAACAAATATAGGTAAATCAGTATCCATTAAATAAGTCTTATCCACAATCGCAAGAAAATATGACATCACAACTATAGAAAATCATGATCCTCAATAATTTGAATTGTTACCTTGCCTTGAGATCCGTTAGAAACCAAAACATGCCCTTCATTTTAATCAGCAGGTCTTGTTGTTCATCCATAGGAGCAGAAGTATGACTTTTCTAGCCTCTAGTGCCTTATAAATTTTCAAGTAAGAGAAAATATACTTATCTATGGAGTGAAAATCATACGCAAGAGGCTCTAAAACAACATTTTCTTTTATTATGGCTCTCTCATAATCTTCTGTGATTTTTGATGTTATTCTCAACCATAATATCTAGAGATCCTTGTTCATTCATTTCCCATCAAAACTCATTCATTTTCAACTCGATCTTGAATAAACACCTCATAGAAATAAAAATCTAAAAAAACAAGTGAATGACCTCTTCATTCCTTTTTTTGGTGATTTGGAAACCATCGAATTATAGAGACTGCTTGGGGTTGAATATCCTTTCGAGAAGTTAAGCCCCTTTTCGCGTACTTGAAATGATAAGCTTTGTTTCTCAAATTATTTTTCTCTACACCTGTGCTGAGTGATCTTCGGTAACCGCCCTCATAATCTTCACCATGTTAACATGTCATCAATTCCCAAGAGAGAAACCGTTGTTAAGCAGTAAATCCTTCTGTGGAAAGAGACGATCCTCTAACTCGGAGTGGGTCTAGAAACAAAGGGACATGTTAAAGTGTTGCTTCCCTAATTATTGAATGAAAGCACACAGTAGATAGACTCACTGAATCCGCAATCGTCGTTGTTGTTGTAGTGGTAGGCCTTCACCTTCGCCTTGGCAAATCACAATCCTTCCACCATTACGCTGGATACCCGCACACAAACAAGAAACAAGAACAACAGGTTTACAATGGTTTCATCAGAATTACCAGCCACCAAAGATGAAGCATAAGAATGTTGCATTAAGCATCTAACATAATAAAAAATTGGGAACTAAATCTATAGTCATGTATATAAACGAATAAAGGAAGACACAACTAATGCTTTGACGTAGTGTAAATTTCACAATGGGGTTTAGTCAAGTTGCTTCTCAGATGCTCGTGAATGCAGAAGATGTGAAGGCATGAACTCAAGCTTCTCAAACTATGGATTCAAGCTTCCTCAACATAATTCCTTCTGTCTTCATCTTCTAGTAACCACTGAGACATGTTGAATTTTCAAGTCCAAATGCATTGTTCTAACAGACACCTCTTTTTTATAGAGGAAAATGAGGAGGTTAGGTTCCCTACAAAGGTGGGAGGGAGGTTCATCCTTTAGGGAGTTCCCATAAGAGGTGGAAACCATAAACTAAAGGATGGAGTCCATGGTTTATTAGTTCAACCACTCCCAATGACTCATCCTCGAGGTGGTTGGAGTGGAATCTCCACCTCTATTTTTAAAACATTCCATAAACAGATTCGCGCGGGTGGAAAACTAGGACAAAGCGCCAGCTGGCACGGGGGACAGTTTTAATCTTCCTCTTTGGCACAAGGGCATAACTGACTACCCACACCAAGGCAAAAATAAGAGTTTTTGAGTCTCTGCTCAGGGAATTGTCAACAGAAGGAATATTACTCTCATGTAAAGGGATACAATGATGGTCTTTACAAGGCATGACACTGCTTATTGATCACGGGAATGACCCTCCAATGGGCGAGATGGGGATTTCAGGGACAGTGAAAAAATGCGGTGTAATAGATGCCCCCTAAAGCATGAGGTCCGAGGGAGAGAGAGGGGTGAAATTCTTTATGAGAACGCGTTCGAACCAAACACCGCTGTCGAAAAGCCTGTAATTACAAATACAATTGATATCTCTAATACATGAACATGTGGTATGGGCACAACCATCCAGAATAGAGTATATGTAAAAACTGAGATCCGAGGTATGGACGCAGCCATATAGTAGTAAGGATCAACAAATAGACTCAGGTATGGTCACAACCATCTGATCAAAAGATTCATGCAATAAGTCATGATAATCCACCAAAATCCGCAGCCTGGATTTTATCAGACAAAATCCAGGGTCTTGCACTCCATCTCGACTCGAACAAGTACAAATTCAAGCATGTGAATATATGAGCTGAGGTCGAACATGCAAGAAAATCACCTGATTACTAGCCAATGATGAAAGTTGTTAACAGGCATGAGAGAAACCACCAATAATGATAATGGCTCTCAAGGTACAACCGGTACAATCCACAGAATGTGAACACTGATCTGGCATCGAACATCCACATAATCACTCGATCGAAGGCCAATGATGTGAACCTTGCGCCGAATGCGAAGAACCTGCCATTAAGGCATGTAGGCTCCAAGGTACCAGAATAGAGTCTCTAGATCAAATTCGTGGATAATGAGTTGAAGTCGACAGGAAGTGACCTGATCGAAGGTGGGCCATAATTTTTCCCACATCATCGATACGAGATAGAGGAAAATGCTAGTAGTGAAACAGAACGAACAAAGAATCAAAGGGAGGTTGAAAATTGCAGAGGAAAAATTCTCTTGAACATATCAGCAACACGACACTGGATTTGGAAGTATTTGACATCAAAGGATCTGAGGTCATGATGACGTGGCAAAGAGAAGATGAGAGGTCAAAAGAGATTACCCAAACCCATTGAGGCAAAAATGACAAAATGAGATGTCCCTAACCCGACACGAATGCAGACAAGTGCCATGTTCAAGAGAGACATACTGCCAACATAACTAAAACTTGGTTCCATTTTCCCCCACCATTTCTGGTGAGCACCCCAACTATTTTTTAAAACAAGCTTGAAGGGGATAGCATATGCTTGTTCTATAAGTTTGTCCTTCGTACAAATCCAACCTAGTACATTTTACGAGCCCTGGGAAGGAGGAACTCGAGTAACGTCATGGCGACAAAATCCGATGTAATCAGGGTTTAACGAGTCTGACAAAGGGAGAACTCGGCATCTTTTCATGTTTAGAGAGTTTGAAAAGAAGGCAGAAAATAAAAATCCATCATGACCCTTTTCGTAAATAGTCTCTCAGATCCGAAAAGGTAGAAAACAATATCTGAAAGAACCTCTTAGTCGCGATAGGCTAAGGTATTCTTTTTTCGTAAATAATCTATCCCAGCCTGAAAAGGGGGTAAACGTATACTGGGTAGATATCGCTTCGCAGCCATTTAACGAGTTCGAAATGAAAAGAGTCTTGGAAATGTTTTCAATTTTAGAGAGTTGTAAAAGAGCTGAAAGATGACTCTAGTAGTGACTTTTTCTTATTTTTACCGAGTCCGAAAAAGTATAAAATTTAACTCGTTACTCCATCACTATGTCCTGAAAACCTGTTGCTGCACAAGAGACACGTGTAAAACCCATCTTTCGAAAATAATATAATAAAATAATCGAAAAACATGTCTTAAAACCTAATTAGGGCTGTAAAAAGTTATAAAATGCCAAAAATGGTAAAAATAATTACTTTTCACTTTTTTACCTCTTGTGGAGAAAATAGTTACCCATTTTACAATGTGATTTTGCAGCAACAATAGCGGACAATCCAGCAGACCAATCTCAAATATGTCAGTTCCAGGTAAGATTCGAGATCTCTCCCTACATTTTGAGTCATTTCTTACTACTTGCAACTTCCAATTTTGAATTCTGGGGGAGGAAATATGAAAATTAGGGCACAACGGTTGGCGCGGGTTTCAGGCACGAAGTCGCGCCAACCGCCCAATTTTTTACACTAGGGCACGCCCATTGGCGCGATTGTTTGGGAAATAGTCGCGCCAATGGCGCAAACCATTTTTTGTGCAAAATTCAAGTCACAAACCCCAATCATTCACAAATTCAAGCTTCAAAAATGGCTAATACTATCATATGAATGTGTTTACAGGTAGAAAGCGAAAAAATGGTGATCGAATGGAAAGAACGGGAACACAGCGAAGAGGAAGAGCTTGCCATGGAAAATGAGAGATGCATGGAAGCTCTCCGAGATTGTGGACTGAAGAATTTCTTCTTGATATCGTGTCTTCGTGCTCAACCGGAGCTGCTACAATATTTGATTAGCATATGGGATGAGGATCAGGAAAAGTTCATCCTTCTAGATCAGGAACTTTAGATTGATGTTTCTGACGTCTACTTTATCACATGATTATCGCAAAGGGGAGCAGCATTGATCCTAACTGGTACCCAGCCTTGCATGGAGAGTATGTCCATGGTAATGGATAGAGTATGTCGAGGGGCACGGAAGGGAACTGGAAGTGGGAAAGTTGATATCCAAACTATCCCATACTTAGCACTAAAAGTAGTGCTACATACCATCACATGATCCACGGGATCGTAAGCACCACACGAAGCAACAAAAACACAGTTGCTTCTTGTTGTATACTATTTGACACCGACCATCTACAACTAGGCAGAGGCCATGACAATAAACATGAAACACCAGCTAACAAAATGCAAGAAGGGAAAATTGAAGCAATTTGGTTATGGGTCTATTCTGGTATCGTTCTTCCTGGAATGACTACCAATTTTTCAGCATTAGGAGGTCATAGTCCCAACACCACCAGCGAGAGAACCACGGATGGCCCGATGGGTGGCTTTGATGCCAAGGGCAGGGGGCGACCAACGGATGTCCTGGAGACCAGAGTTCTTTGATTGGCTCCGTCGACAGTTGATCGTTGTGGAGGACTGGCCCTACTCTGGTACAGATTTTACTAGTGATCCAGACCTCCCACTCCCAGAGGGAGAGGATTGGGATGAATATTTGGGTAAGACTCATTTTTAATTTTCATGAGTGTTATGAATTTTTGTTTTTTTGTTTTTTTAACTATGTATGTTCTGAAATTAAATCCATGTATTTGCAGATGTTGGCCCAGAGAGACCTGCGGGCATGTCTCCGATAGCAAGGCAAATCCCTCGTGATTTTGAACCTCATGGCGAGGAAGGCGAGGAGGAGGAGATCGTGCAAAAATTAGAGGGGATCACATGTGGAATCCCGGACTATGCACGATTCGACGATGTTCCTCGCGCCTACCAGAGACATACCGTTGATGTGCCAAGCTGTATTCACTGCTTGTTGAGGTAGCTTGTATGGGCAGTAACATGCTACCATGAGCATCACGTCAATTAGACACCTAGGCCTTATATCTGCATATTTTGAGAGACATGGTGTCTCAGGATGTAACAGAAACACACATATTTTTTGAATTTATGATGCACACTGATGCAAACATGCGATATATATATATACATCTATTTTCCTATATGGATCTTTTTCACATGATGATGATTTCAAAAATTACGCAAATTTCTATCTAATACAATGTTAGCCACTATATCAGTTAATGCATTCATTCGTTTAGGAATATGTTGATATGTGATAGAATCAAAATGTCTTTCCAACAAATGAATACGCAAATACAATCTCAAAATGTATGGGTTTCTAACTGAATAATGACCATTGAGTTACAGAACAACAAGTTGTGAATCTAGATTTACAAGCAATCATATGCCGAGATTGATTGCCTCGGTTAATAGTTCAAGGACAACACTATATTCAGTGACATTGTTTGTAGTTTTTCCTAGACAAATACCTTGCAATTCCATCAACTCACCAACAGGATCATAGATTACCCAGGCTGCTGAAGACAAATTCCTAGTACTGCGGGAAGCACCATCCGTGAAACTGACATAAGGGGAAATAGACATCTGCACAAAATAAGCAAGACCCAAATAAGAAGGAAAATGCTCGCAAAGCACACCTTTGTATATAAATCATGCATGAATGACTCACACATAATACTTTTTGAGATACAACCCATTTCTAGGTTGTTCTAAGGGATGACCTTCGTAATCAATGAGCTCATATTCCCCATTCTGCAATACACCTTTGACAATGTAAGGCCCATGCCACATGGGTTGAAATTTACCTACCCCCAGCTTATCATGAGCTTTTTCATACAGGAGGACGAGAGCTCCTTCAATGAAAGAACAAGGGGAAACTGATTGGTCAAAATGAGCTTTGACCGCTTTTTTTGTGCTTCAATAACCAGAGCAGCAAAGCGACGGGTTTCATCCAACCTTTCTAGATAAAGGAGATGCTCTTCTTCTGGTGAAGTGTTCGGCAGTAATTCAACAACCAAATTTAGCGAAGGTATTTCACATTCAATTGGAAGAGTAGCTTCCAGACCATAAACCAACTGAAAAGGGGTGAATCTGATTGCACTCTTAACTGAGGTTTGGTATGCCCAAAGAGTTGAAAATAACATGAGATGCCAATTGGATTTATGGATCCAAATTGTACGTTGAAGCATGATAACAAGAAATTTGTTCACGGCTTCAACCTAGCCATTGGCCTAAGGATAGTACGACGTTGAGTTGTCATGACACAAACCCAACTTAGAAGTCAAATCGGCCACCATGTAATGTCGAAAATGGGAACCATGATAGGTAACGATGGCTTGAGGGACACCAAACCTAGCAATTATATGATTGAATATGAATTGAGCAGCTGTCTTACCGTCAGTGGAAAGTGTAGGCATTTCTTTGGCCCATTTAGTGAAGTATTCCACGACTACGATAATATAAGCATGCCCCCCCGACCGAGTGAGGGTTACACGTCATAAAATCGATGCCCCACTTTGCAAAGGGACCAATGGTAATGACAAGATGAAGAGGTACAGGCGGCACACGCATCTTGCATTGATAAACCTGGCAATCATGACATTTAAGAATTGCGACAATGCACTCTTTGAAGATAGAAGGCCAGAAATAACCAGCACAAAGAATCTTTTGTGCAGTGGCATAACTAGACATGTGACCGCCACAGGCACCACTGTGACAATCATTGAGGACTTTCTCAGCTTCCTCGAGGGTCAAACATCGACGAAGAATGGAATCCACTCCGAAACGATAGAGGGTATCCCAGACTACATGATAAAGTTACGAATGGTGACAGATGCGTCGGAGGGCATCCTTCGTCAACTCAGATCTGAAAGTAGAAGTATAGAGATAAACGATGATATCACCGTACCACGGATCGAGGGTGCTAATCAAGAGAAGCGTATCGTCTGGAATGCATTCCTCAGAACGAGACGGAGGAGAGTCTGAAGGGAGGGAACAAATCAAATTAGCAAAGACTAGTGACTTCTTCGACTTGGAAATAGTAAATTCCAAATCGAACTCTTGGAGGATGACAATCCACTTTGAGTATTCTCCCCCCAGCAATTGTCGAGACAATATGTAGGTCATGGGGTTGTAATCGGAAAGCACAGTCATTATACGCAAAAGAATATAATGACAAAAACACTGAACGGCTTGAACCGCAACTAACGCTAACTTCTCGATGTGTGCATAGCACGTCTCAGGGTCAAGAAGGTTACAAGAGAAGTAATAAATAACATGCTCGTTACCATCATCATCGTCTTGTACCAGAACCATGGCAATCATACTGAAAGCAGCGGCTAAATAAAGGGAAAAATCACGGTGATAGTTAGGAGGACGTAACAGAGGAGTGTTGACAAGCAACGTCTTCAAGGACTCAAAAAACTTTTGAGCAATATCATCCCAACAAAATGGGACGCCCTGCTTTAATAATCACGAGTATCCTCTAGCCACTTCTGCATAATTAGGTATAAAATGGCGTAGAAAATTAGCCTTACCTTGCAAACTCTGCAACTGATGTAATGAGGAGGGACAGGGGAGATTGATAATAGCCTCAACCTTGAGTGGATCAAGGCGAATTCCATCTTTGGACACGATAAACCCCAAAAGTCTGCCGGAATCAACGCAGAAGACGCATTTGTGTGGATTAAGCCGAATATTGTAACGTCGACAACAAAGAAAAATCAGACGAGGATGGTCAGGATGGTCCATGCGCTTAGCTAAATGAGCGGGAAGGTCATCCAGATAAGGCTGAACGATGTGTCGAATATCGTGAAAATAATACGATATCGCTCTCTGAAATGTAGCACCAGCATTCTTTAAACCAAAAGGGAGCTTCTTATATGCGAAATTACCCCAAGGACAGATAAAGGTAGTCTTATGTTGATCAATTGGGAGAATTTTAATCTGATTGTAACCGGAAAAACTATCCATTAAGGAAAAGATATCACTCCCAGCACATTCATCAATGATTTGATCGATAAAGGGAGTAGGATAATTATCCTTGGGACAAGCTCGATTAATATCACGATAATCAATGCAAACACGAATAGTTCCCTGATTCTTATCTACAGGAACAATATTAGAGACCCATTATGTCAAAGGAATCAGATAAATAAAACCAGCTCTAAGAATTTTTTCAACTTCGCTCTTGATGGCAGCAACTTTTATAGGGTGCACTGGACGAAGATGCTGGTGAACAGGTTTCGAACCGGGATAAGTAGGAATTTCATGCACCACTATACTAGGATAAATGCTAGGAATTTCTTCGTAGGACCATGCAAAGATATCACGGAACTTGAGAAAAATGCTAGTATAAACTTTTACTTCATCGAAAGAACAAGTAACCCCAATATGGATGTTCTCGAAGATTACCGGTTTAACAGAAATGTCAATAGGTATCATCTGTGTAATGTTACTCAAGTTACCTTCCGTAAAGATGTCATGTGTCAAAACAGGAAATTGAAGCAAGGGAGAAGGAACCTGAGATATAAAATGCTCGAGAGAAGTAGACATGGCCCCGAGGCCAGGCATAAACGAGGAACGATGATGACCATCATCCCACAGCAGATCCTCAAGATACATGGTTTCCACGATGGCTTCATCGGAGGGAAACACTTCTTTCAAAGGATCAGGCAAATCTAAATCACCAAGCCAGGGGGATTGAGAGTAAATGTCAAGAGACATGCTCAAAGCAGCACAATCAGAGGATGAAGGTTCCGACGCAGCGATGAGTTCACAATAATCAATCTCAATCGAACTCAAAGGCATTGAATCTCTGAAGGAATCAATCTGTTCAGGGGAAGGAATAATCCATGGGTCATCAGATCGAGAAATCATATGAATCTGAACAGTATTTGGTGGAGGAAGAGTAAAAAATACCCATGAGGGCAAGATCTTTAAAAATACCCAGCCCTATTCTCTCGTAGGGAGTAGGAATCTAATCCACATACGGAAAGTTGTTCTCGGAAGAAGAGGTGAAGAAATACAATTGATCAACAGTAACAATCTTTCCTTCATGTGGAAATTTCAAAACACGAAAGAGAGTGGACAAAACACATAACATGGCATGAGTCCAACTGCGACCGAGGAGAAGATTATAATTGAGTTTAGCGTCAACGACTTCGACCTTGACATTGACTGTCTTCCCTTTCAAAGTAATCAGTAAAATAGTGAGAACACCTAAAGGTTTTGATTCTCTTCCATCAAATGCTTCTAGGGCATTTGGTGATGAATTCAGTGTTGGAGAACCAATAGCTTTCCAACATGAAGATGACATGACACAAGTTGATGAACCTTCGCCCACAATTTCTCGATGGATGTCGAGACCATTAATAACAACTTGAATAATGAGCGCAATCTGATGCAGAAGTCATGGAATGAAATTCTCTGGATCGAAAGCAAGAAGGCTAGTATCGACAGGATCAACCCCACCAATTGTAGATAACAAAGCTCTTCGCTACGACGGATAGCTATGAATTACTTCTAATGTGGACATCGTGGATGGCGCCAGATCCAAATCCTCAACAATATTGTAATGGTGAGCGGCACGGGCGTTGGGATTATAAGAAGAATTGAGGAGTACACCTTTGGAAGGTGGTCGCACAATGGATTCAGCATTGGGCCTTTGATTTCAAGAGGACCAGTAACAGGTAGAGGAGGAGGACCATCAGCGATCTCCTTCCCCATGGCCTGACGAGATCCAATATAACCTTTCGACCGAGTAACAATAGAAACGACTGCAGAACCGTTCATCATGAACACCTGAGAGCCAAATGGGGCAGAGGATTGAGGTTGCTCTACCATCTGAGTCTGCTGAGATGGGAAAGGTTCTTTAAGAATGGCTGGAGTTCCCTAGGTTCCTTTGGGCAATCGGCTCACTTCGGACCGTCGAGGACAGTCCTTGGTGAAGTGATCTTCATCACAAATCAAACAAGGGTACTTCGGTTTGCATTGAGAACCATCGCCAACATGAGGTTTCTGAGAATCCTGTTTTGGGGTATCGGCTTTGGCCTTACCTTTACCCTTCTTCTTACCTTTAGAAGCATTATCCGTAGGATTTTCCTGAACGGCATTAACCTCTGTGGGTTTATCAGAATTCGAAGTGGACTGAGAAGCAACATTATTGGAAGAAGTGGACTTCGGCTTCCCAGAGTTTGAAGATGAAGACTTCTGAGAAGTCTGAGACACGGAACCAATAATACCATCAACGGATGGAGTCACTGGTGGGTTAGAAGTTCTAGGTCGGGGAGCATTAGGCAAGATATCATATAATGCGCCAGACTGAGAGTACACAATATCAAGGTATTGGGCGTAAGCAATGGCTTGTTCCTTGGTTACACATGCCCCCATAGCTATGTCTTTGGCAATCTGATTGACAAAGGAGGTGGTGAACCAATGAGTTAGAAGCTGATCAGGAATTTCAAATTTGATCATGCGACGATGACATCGCCACTCATGAAGATGATCTGAGACATGAGTAGCTCGGTCCTGTTTCAATGACGTGAGGAGGTGCGTCCCGGTCTCATAACAGACTGGAAAATGGAAGTGCATAAGGAATGCCATGGCTAAAGAATTGAAATCTTGAAAGACACCACGAGATAGCTCAATGTACCACTTTGTAGCGGCACCAGTAAGAGTTCATTGGAAAAGACGGAGTCTAATAGAATCATCAACCTAAGAGTTAGAGGAACACCACAAATGGTAAGTCATAACATGCGCTTGGGGGTCTTCGCCAGACTTGCCCTAAAATTTAGGAAAATCACTAGGAATCTTGGTCGGAATAGGATGCCAATACGGGTTATGAAGAACGGGATCGTTCGTCAATTTTGACACATCAGGTAATTCCAACGTAGCAAGAAACGATAATTTAGTATTGAAAGTCATCGGAGGTATTTGATAAGGATCCATATGTACATTCCACCCAATCTGAGTGGAATTTTGTCCCCATACATTATGTCCTAAAGGATTCAGATCATAGGGATTAGAAGCAGGATAATTTGGTTGATACTGGGGTTGAGGACTAGGATATTGAGTCGGAGTAGACCTCTGAGGTCCTTGCTAAGCAACGTATGGAGTTTGTTGTGGAATGTAAGCATGGATTTGAGGTTGATGATATATAGGTGGATTTTGAGGGTAAGGAACCTGGGGCGCACTATATACCAGTTGATATGAACCTTGAGAGTAGTAAGTGCCTTGCAGTTGAGCAGGTGGTCCCGGATGAGCAGGTTGAGTAGGCTCTTGAGCGGGAAAACCCGGTTGACTATATACAGGTAGAACTGGCTGCTGAAATGATGGAACTAGCTGAGGAGCAGGTTGAATCGGTTGCTGAGTTGGTTGAACCGAGTACTGAGGGTCACCAGGTTGGCCTTGTGGGAAAGGTTGACTCGATGGTTGTGATGGACCAGGTTGTCCCTGATAACCAGGTTGACCTAAAGAAGGACCGTAGGGTTGTCCTAGTTGCATAAAATTTTGGCCATATTGAACATGTGATTGTGGTTGTGGTGTAACAGGTTGTCCCTATGGTGAGTATATTTTCCCCCTAGGAGCATAAGATAGTCCTAGTTGATTCGGAGGTTGACCAACAAGACCGGAGGGTTGTCCATGTTGGACCAAAGGTTTTCCTTGTAAAGGTTGGCCTTGTGGACCATATGGTTATCCCTGTGGACCAGAGGCAAAGCCCTGCTGAGCTAAAGGTTGTCCCATAGAGGGTTGTCCTTGCAAGCCAGAGAGTTTCATATGCAAGGTAGGTCCAAAATGAGAAACGTTCTGATAAGGATCAGTAGGAGGCAAATAGACAGGATTACCATGCTCATCATAATGAAGAAAAAATGAATAAATAGGGTTACCGACAACATCATAGTGATGAAATCGAATATTTTCAGGAGCTTGGAATGGATGAGAACCCTGAGAAATCTGCTGATGAACAGCCAACAGATATTCTTCAAAAGTAAGACCACTAGGAATCATAGGAGTAGTGGAAACTACACTAGAAACAGGCGTGGCCTCCGTCGAGGGAGCATAACGTCGATGAATATCCAACATCTGCTCGTCAAACACATAGGTAGAAACCATAGGCATGGTAGAGGTAGATGGGGTTTCCATGGCACGAGTTTGTGATCTACAAAAGCTAGGATTAACATGCCACGTAGGATTGAGAAAAATAGACCTGCGAGTGTGAAAAGATCCTGATGACTGATGGATAACAACCGGTGTGGATGAAGCCACACAGACCATCCGTTGGACTGGAACAGATGTAGCAGTAACCGACGAACCAGGTGTTGAAGGCGATAATCCTAACAAAGGTAGGACTGAATTCTGAGGAGGATTTACTGTACTGGATTACGCAATGGAGGCAACACCAGACATAATCTGACTCAAGGGCCTATATCCAAGTGGAAGTGACACCGATGGTGGAGAATATTGAGTAGAAACATGAGGGACATCTTCCGTAAAAATCTGATATTCTCCTGTAGAAACAGGTATTCCTTCACTACCAACAAGACTAAACGATTCCATGTCTGATTCTGCCGTAAGATCTTCAAAAAGGATATGGGGACTAGGAGGCACAACAACAGCAAAAAAAGGTGAGCTCGACGTAAGAGGAGGAAAATCTCCTTCTTCCCCAAAACCAGACCAAGCACCAAAAGGAGGCCAATTGAACTCAACTGGCTCTTCAGGAAGAGATCGAGTAGCAAGAGGCAAGACAAACGGGAGGATAGGCTGCGAGAACTCGACAGACCTAGTGGACTGAGGAGTTTCAAAAGAAACGTCCGAGGAAGAACTACCACTACGGGGAGCACAAGTCCGTACTAGCGCTGTCTAAAGCCAGATGGTGAACAACAACTATTAGGTTTTAAGACGCCGGAACATGTCTCTAGCCTAGACCACTAAAAAATTTTCATTAGGTTTCAATGCTTCCTTAGGTTAATTAAATGAATTTTAAAGTTGATCTTGGATTTTGTTTTAGTTTTAAGGTCCTATCGATTTTGGATCTCAAAATTCCTAAATGCAAGCTATATGTAAATGAACATCATTTCTGATTCAATGAATTTTAGTTATGAGAAGGATGGAGATCTTTCAAACAAAGGCAAACAATGAGACTATGCGAAGAAATCCACTAATGCATCTAACAGAATCTAACGAAAATGAAACTCTTTCCTAGATAATCAGATGCTAGTTATGCAAAAGAGTATTTCACTTTCAATGCAAAGAAAGAATTAAAAATATGTTATTATTATTATTATTATTATTTTCAATTAAAAGAAGCACATGATGCACTATTTACATGAAAAACGAAAACAAACACTAGCTTAAGTGTTGCGTAGGAATCGAAATTGAATGACTCAATAAAACATAAAACAAACACAAGAAAGCACTCAAACTAATGTCGCAATCTTTCAAACCAAGAGAAAGTTTTCAAAATGATCCAAAACAAGAAATGTAATCTATGCTTGGAGAAATAAGGCGAATAATCAATCGAAAAACAAAATGACTCTGCAACCAAAGCAATCACTCAAAAAGATCAAGAAATCTAAGTGCAATCAATCCACGAATGACACTGGCAATAATCAAAAGACTTGATTCTCGAACAGAAGGTTCAGTGCACTAGGACA
The DNA here is from genome assembly GCA_034641835.2 of Pinus albicaulis. Lineage (NCBI taxonomy): Eukaryota > Viridiplantae > Streptophyta > Pinopsida > Pinales > Pinaceae > Pinus > Pinus albicaulis. The sequence continues at coordinate 848,590,159 of CM076570.1, forward strand.
CCTAGAAACCCTAAGGCCTCAACTGACACTGATAAGAAGAAGGACAAACAACTGAGAAAATCAAGTCGACGGTAATCAAAACAGTCCCAAAGGCATAATTACACATAAAAAATAACCCAGAAGCAAGCACAATTGACCAAAAGACTCATGAAGGAGGTCAAACCAATTCCTACAGGGGTCGGCATGACTGTAAGGTTGTAATCCGCGCCATACAGGTGTTGGCGCGACTGCAAAAAGAGCCCAATCAGCACGACTGTTCAGAGAAAAACCGCACCAAGCCAGATAACTATGGGAAAAAGAGGAAAAACCAAAACCTAATGAGCAGAGGTCAATCTTGACACTCTGGAGCTAAACAGAGGATGTAAACTAAGCAAGAAAACCAGAAAAAGACAGATAACTAAATCAATAATTGAAACTGACCCAACAAGATGAAACAAAAAACTCACCCTGATCCCTAGCGGAGTCGCCAATTTTTTAAGCAGGTAAATCCTCTCTGCAGATAGAGACGATCCCTCTAGCCCTAGAGTGGGTCTAGAAACAAAGGGACATGCTAAAGTGTTGCTTCCTAATTATTGAATGAACAAAGGACATGGTAGATCGACCTACCTAGAATCCAACACTGTCGTTGTTGTTGTAGTGGTGGTGGCCTCTCACTCCTGCCTTGGCAAATCAAAATCCTTCCACCATTACACTTGGATACCTGCACATAGAACAAGAAACAAGAACAACATACGACATAATGGTTTCACTCATAACTACTAGCCAATCAAAGAGGGCTAAGCATTTTTCATTAAGCATCTAACATAATACAAAATGGGAACCAAACAATATTCATGTATATAAATGAATAGAAGGAAGAGTTACAACCAATGCTTTGACGTCGCAGTCTCCTCCAGTGGGGTTCAGCTGAAGTGCGTCTCAGATGCTCATCAGGGAATTCAGACGGGATGAAGGCATGGTCTCAAGCTCTCTCAGAAGTCATGGACTCAAGCTTCCTCAACGTAATTCCTTCTTATTCTATCTTCTCTAGTAATTCAACTATAATATGTTTAATTCTCCAAGTTCAACTAGCTTTTTCTAAGAGAGATAGCTTCTTTATAGAGGAAAAGGAGGAGGTTAGGATCCCTACAAAGGTGGCAGGGAGGCCTATCCTTTAGGGAGTTCCCATAAGAGGTGGAAACCGTAAACTAAAGGAGGGAGTCCGTGGTTTATCAGTCCAACCACTCCCAATGACTCATCCTTGAGGTGTTTGGAGTGGAATCTCCACCTCTATTTTTAAAAACCATTCCATAAACAGCTTGGCGCGGGTAGTGTTCCTCTTTGGCGCGAGGGCATAATTGACTACCCGCGCCAAGGAAAAAACAAGGGTTTTTGAGTCTCTGCTTAGGGAATTGTCAACAGAAGCAATATTACTCTCATGTAAAGGGATACAATGATGGTCTTTGCAAGGCATGACACTGCTTATTGATCACGGGAATGACCCTCCAATGGCCGAGATGGGGATTGCAGGGACAATGACAAAATGTTGTGTAACACCCGTTATTCATTATTATTGAACTCAGAAGATGGAATATGAGTATAATCATTTAAATCCTGCTCAATTTCATTTACAGTCAAAGGATAACATCCACTAGCTGGAAATTTTCATAACTGATTTCTGACCTTTCATATTGATGCAGAGAAAAATCAAAGGAAGCCTCTTTAATCTCATCAATCTTCAAATCCTCGTCTATTTGGTATGTGTTATATTATTTCCACGATTAGTCATACGCACAGGGGGAGGGGGGGGTGTGTCATAGGGGGGCAACAGTCGCCCATGTTTGTTGCATCGGGTGCAGCAGGGGGGTCACAGGGGGGGCGGTAGAGCTCCCTGCCTAGGGGTTCGCAAGGGATGGGTACCCCCCTCTGTGAGGTCCGGGGAAACACTGTGAGAAAAAAAATTTGGACCCTACTTTAGGTAGGCAGACCCACCTATGGTTTTGTGCATGGGTTTGCACATGTTTTTGGGGCATCTTGGTTTTCAACCCCTTGTATTTTGTAGATCCGAGCAAGGGAAATGCGGTTATGTTCTAATCCAGGGTTAATGCAGTGGGGTTTATGAATGCTTCGGCATGTATATATATGTGTTGTAACACTAAAAGGAATATAATGAAAAATCAAGTTGGTAATCCCGATTTTGGATCCAAGGGAAAATCTTTGTGTATATCTATTTTATGTTTTATTCTCTCGCTATCGGTTATTTTTTATCTTTAAGAATTTGTTTGCAGATAATTTTTGTACAAGGTTAAAACCTACATTTGGTATCAGAGTTGTTTTGGCTTCAAGGGGATGCCTTCGTTGTTGAGGGGCTTTTTTCTTGGGCCTATGGTACACCCTGTTTAGTGGGAGATCTACGGGATCGATTCTTGTGGTGAAAGGAGATGGCAAGTAGTGGAAAGGTAGAGATCAAGAAATTTAATGGTCATATTTTTGAGTTGTGGAAGCTCAAGATGGAGGACCTTCTGGTGGATAAATATCAGTGGATCATGGTAGATCTAGGTACTAAACCAATGGAAATGTTAGATGAAGACTGGGTGAAGTTGGATCGGAAAGCAAAGAGAAAAATATGGTTGTGTATCTCAGATTCAGTATTTTTGAATGTATCTAGGGAAGGTACGGCAAAGAATTTGTGGGTCAAGTTAGAGACTTTGTACCAATCTAAGTCTCTACTGAATAAATTGTTCCTGCGGAAAAAGTTGTATAACCTGAGGATGAAGGATGCAGACTCGGTGATAGAGCATATAAACGCCTTCAATACTGTGGTGAGTCAGTTTTCATCTGTTTATATCAAAATCTCAGATGAAGATAAGTGCATCAGTTTGTTGTGTTCTCTACCAGATTCTTGGGACAGTCTGGTTATCGCAATAGGTAGCAATACAACTACCTTGAATTTTGATGAAGTTGTATCAGCCTTGTTGTCGGAGGAAATGAGACATAGAAATATGGAGGGCCAAAGTGGAAATGCCTTATTTTTACAAGGAAGGTCCCAGAGTAAAAACAAAAATAAGTTTTCGAGTGGGAGATATAAATCTATAGGGAGATCTAAATCCCCAGGAAAGCTTGTAAAGGTGTGTTGTAAATGCGGAAAGGATGGCACTTCAAAAAGGACTGTAGATCTAAAGCTCCTGAGAAAGGAAAGGGATCTGGTGATGCTCCTTCTACAGAGGAAAAAACCACGTCAGATGAAGGTGTGGATGTGTATTTGGCTTCTTCTTCAAATACACATGTATATCATGAGGCATGGTTAATTGACTCAGGTGCATCCTTTCACTTCACTCCCCATACGGAGTGGTTCTGCGAGTATGATAAGTATGATGGTGGTGATGTCTTCTTAGGGGATGATAGGAAGACTAGAATTGTATAACATGTAAAATTCAAGCTGAAGCTGCAAGGTGGAAGGATTAGAACACTTCCTGGTGTTCTACATATTCTTACATTGGCCAAAAATCTGATTTCTGTAAGCAAGATGGATGATGCTGGTGTAAAAATAGTGTTCGAGAAAGATACCTTCAAGATGGTTCAAGGAGCACTGGTATTAATGTGGGGAGTTCAAGTTGGAACTTTGTACAAGCTTCAGGGTAGCACTGTTATTTATAGGTGCAATAGTTATGTGGTTCCTGAAAGTGGAGCGAAAATCCTAGCGGTCTCTGGAGAAAATACCATGCTATGGCATCAAAGGCTTGGAAATATTGGAGGGAAGGGAATTTGGATACTGCTTGGTAATTGTACGGTAGAAGGTATGTCTAATTTCTCTCTAGATTTCGATTTCTGTGAACATTGTGTCTATGGGAAGCAGAATCGGGTGAGTTTTCCTTCTGGTGCTAAGAGGGCGAAAAAGATATTAGAGCTTTTTCACAGTGATGTGTTTGGACCTGTGTCAGTTCCATCACTGGGAAATTCTATGTACTATGTTTCAGTCATAGATGACTTCTCAAGGAATACATGGATATATTTCTTGAGGAATAAATTTGAATTCTTCGACATATTTAAATAATTTAGGGCTCTGGTGGAAAACCAGACAAAGAAGAAGATAAAGGTGATGAGGACAGATAATGGTGGAGAATTCTGCAAGAAGGAATTTGAAGAGTTCTGTAAGAAGTGTGGTAGAAGACTACTCCGTACACACCTCAGAAAAATGGAGTTGCATAAAGAATGAACAGAATGGTGATGGAAAAGGCAAGAAGCATGCTCAATGGTATCAGGTTAGGAAAAGAATTTTGGGCAGAGGCAATGAAGACTGCATGTTACCTAGTTAACAAATCACCTTCATCAGCGTTAGAGGATAAGACTCCACGTGAAGTATGCACTGGTAAGAAACCCTCTCTTTCACATCTGAGGGTATTTGGATGTGAAGCATATTTACATATTCCAAAGGAGAAAAAGGACTAAGTTGGATAATAAATATGAAAGGTGCATCTTTATTGGGTATAAGGAAGGTTTAAAACGTTAGAAGCTTTGGAACCCAAAAACAAGGAAGGTTGTGTACAATCGAGATGTGGTGTTTAGAGAGGTGAAAGTTGTTGTTAAACATCAAGTCCTACCAAAGGAACTTGAGAAGATAGAGTTTGAGCTAAAGGATGGATTAGACTATACAACAGAACAAGATTCAGAAGCAGAAGAGCCACAAACTCCAGCTATGAGAATATCAGTTCGGGAAAGAAGGAGGCCATAAAGGTATAGTCCATCTTCTTTCTATTTAAATTTTTCTTTAACTATCACTGATGATGATCCCCAAACTGTCAGGGCGGCAGTGGATTCAGAGGATGGAAAACTATGGAAGGAGGCCATGGTTGATGAAATGGAATCCTTGCACAAAAATTAGGCATGGGATCTAGTGGATTTTTTGGTTGAAAGGAAGCCCATTGGGATAAAATGGGTGTTTAAGAAGAAGATGAATGTAGAAGGCAAGGTGGAGAAATAAAAATCTCAATTGGTAGCAAAATATTATTCCCAAGTGCCGGGAATTTATTTTTGGTGATATTTTTTCTCATGTTGCCAAGGTTACTTCTATTACATTATTTTTATATGTTGTTGTTGCATTTGATTTTGAGGTAAAACATATAGATGTGAAGACAAAATTTCTTCATAGGGATCTGGATGTGGAGATCTACATGAAGCAACCTGAAGGCTTTACGGTGAAGGGTAAGAAAGAACTGGTATGCAGGTTAAAAAATTCTTTGTATGGGTTAAAACAGTCACCAAGGATGTGGTATCAAAAATTTGATACCTATATATGGGGACTTGGCTTCACCAGAAGCAAAGAGGATCACTGTGTGTATTTTAAATTAATTGGTGACCATTTTATTTATTTGGTCTTGTATGTGGATGATATGTTTCTAATTGGAAATGAAAATGAAATTATCCAAGATTTGAAGACCTAGTTGATCTCCAAATTTGACATGAAGGATCTTGGTGCTACAAACTATATTTTGGGCATGGAAATTAAGAGATATCGAGCAAAGAGGAAGATTTGGTTAAACCAGAGGAATTATGTTAAGAAAATATTGCATAGGTTCAATATGCAGGATAATAAACCAATAAAGTTTCCTATTCCTGTAAATGTAAAGCTATCTGCTAAACAATGCCCCGAGACACAAGAAGGAGAGGATAATATGTCATGTGTTCCATATGCAAGTGCAGTGGGTAGCCTGATGTATGCAATGGTTTATACTAGACCATACATTGCACATGCAGTGGGAGTATTGAGTAGGTTTATGTCAAAACTAGGGAAGGAGAATTGGACAACAGTGAAGTGGGTTTTTAGATATTTACATGGCACTAGTGATTATAGTTTGTGCTACCAGGGAAGACCAAGATTGGACAGATTTTTGGACATTCGTGGTTTTTTTTATGCAGAATGGGCTGGACATCTAGACCAAAGAATATCTACAAGTGGGTATGTGTTTAGCCTACTTGGTGGTGCAGTTAGTTGGATGAGTAAAATATATTTTGTAGTGGCTCTTTCAAATACAGAGGAGGAATGCATGGCAGCCACTCATGCAAGCAAGGAAGCAATTTTGTTGTAGAGATTGTGTTCAAGTATGGGGTTGATGTAGCGAGCTATAAGGATATAATGTGATAGCCAAAGTGAAATTTTCTTGGCTAAGAACCCTGCTTATCATTCAAAGACAAAGCACATTGATTTTCAATATCACTTTGTGAGAGATATGGTTGAGGATAAAAAGGTGTTGATGGTAAAGGTGGACACTTTGAAGAATGTTGCAAATGCATTGACGAAGTTTGTGAGCACTCAAAAAGTCTCTTGGTGTAGATAAACAATGGGTGTTGTAGGGCTGGAATAATGACTAAGATCTCCTAGTCGAACCCTATTTTAGGTAGGTGGACCCGCCTATGGTTTTGTGCATGGGTTTTCACATGGTTTTTGGACATGATGGTTTTCAGCCCCTGGTATTTTGTAGATCCGGTCAAGGGAACTATGGTTATGTTATAATCCACAGTTAATGGATTGGGGTTTATGAATGCTTCGGGGTGTATATATGTGTGTGTGTGTGTGTGTTGTAACACTAAAAGGAATATAATGAAAAATCAAGCTGGTAGTCCTGATTTGGGATCTAGAGGAAAAATTTCTGTGTATATTTGTTTTATGTTTTATGCTCTCACTATTGTTTATTTTCTGTCTTTAAGAATTCGTTTGCGGATAATTTATGTACAAGTTTAAGACCTACATCATCATCAATATCAATCCCTATTAACTAAAAAGGTGCTCAGAAATTCCACAGAAATTCTCTATCTGCAATAAGGAAGGATACTGTTGGTTATAATTGTCACAAAATGCTACATGAAAATGCAAGTTAAGAGGCTTGACACCTATGAAATGCATCAGTAGTCTTATATGGTACTGGTATAGCCTTGAAAAACTACCCTCACATGTGAAGTACTTCATGATCATCTTCATAAGAGGGGCATACTTTTCGAGCAAGTGTCTGAAGGGAAAAATGTGCTTTGGAGCAGTTTTGTAAGGTTGCTTCAAAAACACTTTGTAGTTCTCAGTGTATAGATCTGTCCTTTTGAACCAGATCTCTCCATGGTTAGGCGTCCCAGTGGCTATGAAAATGACCTCTGCTGAAATAGTAAAATCAACCCCTACTATGATGGCCTTATCCCTCCTCAAGCTAGTGGAAAATATGCTTGTCAACTTGTCATTCAAACCTAGTTCTTAGATCTTTTGACATAAAACAAGGCAACACACATCTTGGAAAGACTTTTTGAGGAAAGGTGAAGCTATGATTTCTTGGAATTTGGTGGGCTCATACCTGATTATCTTCCATCCTTTATACTTCTTCTAGTCAGTGTGTGTAGTCTCTGCTTCCATGGCGAAACCCTAGGAGGAATAATTGGGGTTTAGTTTTGGGAAAACAGGGAATTTTTGACATTCTTCTAGATGGAGGGAAATGAGGGGGTTAGGGGCTGTCTAAATTCTTGGGGAAAATTTTTGGGGTAGGGATAGGTGTTAGGGAGTGTAGGGAGGTGGAAATTTTGGAAATGGGTGAGGGGAAAGGGTAAAAAAGTTGGAAACACGGTCCTAGCATAGGAAAGTGTAGTGTAGGCTAGGGTTTGCAGGGAAATGGAGAAAATGAGGGAAATGAGAACGGGAAAAGGTCAATGAATGTAGATGGAGTATGATTGAGGATGTTTGAGCATAAAATGTAATAATTTTACAACAATGATGAATCAAACTGACCAAGAAATGAAAAGTGCAGCGAAACCCTAGGAGAGGGTAATTCACCGAATTTTTGTGAGAAAATTGATGGAACGAGGAGTTATGGAGGTCCACTTACTTTCCAAGGATGTGTTTGAACCTATTTTTTCTGAAGAAGACCTGTGCAATGATTTTTTGGGCTCCCTTTCCAAAAGCACAACACTTTTGCTAGAAGCACAGAAAAGGCTACCAAAAGCGCAGTGAAGGAGAGAAAATGGTACTCTGGAGGCAAGAATTTGATCTTATGAGGTCTGGAATGCACTTTTTTGGTGGAGAGATGTCTCATGAGAGTGAAATTAACAAATTGTGTGCTTTTTTGGTCTTTTTATAGGCCAAAGGTTGATTTTTCCCTTGGGTGATGATGTGACATCTCTTTTTCTTTTTGCAAAATGAAACAATAAGCTAGTGTACTGCAGCTTTAGACTTTAATATACAAATTTTCATCTTCATAAAGATAAAAATATAGCATAGGAATAATTTTATAGAACTTTCCCTAATTACTACTCCCATAATGATGACCTAGGTGATGTCATGAGTCTTTTTATGACCTTTTTAATGACTTGACCTAATAATGACACCTAATGGATTTATGAACTAATGATTTTGGACCTTTAAACCTTTCAGTATGAATGACCATGAGATGATAACTTAGATGGTGATCAAGACATTGTACTGATGACTCATTAAAATGAGTGATGGTATGACCAAGATGGCAATTTTGACCATGAGATAATGGGAGTAGTAACATACCTAGACATACTAACCAATGATTAAATTTTTATTTGAAAATTCATTTGAAACTACAAAATTTGACCTAGGACCCTATCAACCATATGAAAGATCACATTTGATCACTAGTGACTCATATACACTAACATGCATGAAAGGGATTAGCAACCAACAAAGAAATATTCAAGGATGGTCAAGAGTTTGGAAGAACTCTCTCAAATCCTAGTGGTAGCTGGGATCTCTTCTTCTCGGGAAGAAAAAATCTTGACAGCAGCCAAGAAATTATCTTCCTTCCCAGAAATGATAGAAGAACAAAAACTCCATGAACCACATCCACAATAATATATTTACACTTGTAAACCTGTTGAGAAAACTAAAGAATCATGGACTGCATCTGATGGAGAGAAGGCATTAGAACTTTAGATTGAACAATTTTTGGCATGCCTATCTACAGATCCTCTAAGTACATAAGAGGATAATCATCTAATGTTATAATATCTGCATGGCACAGTAAAGGAGGAGAGGCAGACCAAGAGCAATTTGATTTTATTAAAAGTTGGTTTCAAGAAATTATAAGTCCATAGCACTCATTCATTTTTCCTTACCACTTGACAGCATCATTAAAACAACTCGTTCTTCGTACTCAAGTATGAATTGAATATTGTATTCTAAAATTGAGTATGAATTCATTTTTTATACTTTTTATGTACATGGTTACATCGGAAATACTCATATACTTGAGGAGAGGAATGTGTTTTTCTCAAGTAGAGTAGGATAATAAATAAATAAATAAATGTTGCATATAGTAATTAGTTTAGTTTTAAACTATAGTGCAACATCTTTATCATTTTTTTTGTATAAGTGAGGATGTTAACGACTAAAAATAAATTAGTTGAAAATGAGAGATCTATGTTCATATTGCATATTTTTGTTGGTGTCTCTTTCATTTGCATATTGTTCTAATGAATATTGTCACTCGATCTTATTTCAAATAGTAGCATGGTTCAACTATTACTTTTCTTTCCCACTTATTACTTCTTTATGATATTTAGATTTGTTTCTAGTTTTTCTTTTCAATAAAGTAAGTTATGACCATTATGTTTGGAATCTTATGTGAAGTTGTAAATGATTGCATTGCAACATTTTCTAGTATTGCATACCCATTTTTTGGTACCATATTTCATCTAACCAGTATCCATGCATTGCAACATTGTCTAGTATTGCATACCAATTGTTTAGTACCATATTTCATCTAACCAATATCTACAATACTGGTACCAATTTTCTATTTTGCAAGAAAAAATAGGATTCAAGGATATTGTCATTTGGGATGATTAAATACTGGAAGAATATTTTCAAAATCAGAAAAGACGTTATCATCAACACTTAGGGGAGTATTTGATGATATATTTATTTTTTTCCTTAATTCGTTAAAAACGTTGTATTCATGCTTTATCATTAAGATATTTATTTCATGAACATGATTGAATAAAAAATTGTTTTCATAAAAGTTGAATTAAAAGATAATTCCAAACTATTCATAGCTTATATACCTTTTCTTTTTTAGAATTTCATTTATCTTATTGATATAGACTTTTGGTTATCAATACAAAACAATTGCCCAAAATATAGTTATCAGTGCATACTAAGGAGATTAAAACAAAGTTAAGAGGTCCATATAACTATATCGCGAAAAAGAAACTTGAATACTATAACCATAACACCAAAGCATGATATTCAAAGCATCTTTATTAATACTTGCAAGAGATTTGATGAACTCTCTACTCATGGAACACTACTTTAAAATAAAAAACCATACATGGAAACTATGATTAGTAGGACTTTAGGTGTCTTTTGGTTGTTCTTTTGTAGCCTCATCCATCTCACATTAAAAATGGCACATTCATGCTATTTCATTTGAGTACTTATGAGTACCTTATGTGCCTAAGACATTATTCAAGTAATATAAGTCGCTCTGAAAGGTGTCATTCTATGTATGTAAGGGGATTTCTGAAGTCACTCCCCCATCTACCAATTGCAAAAGCAATGTTCATAATCTAAACCTAAAATGGTAGGGAACATGGGACTAGAGCCTTCAATGTAAAATAGGTTTAAGAGGTTAACCCACCGAGGCTATGGACGTTTGCTGGCAGTGGGTACTGACCTGTGATATCACTGGGCAAACCCATCGGGGCTATGGACGCTCTCAAGCAATGGGGAGTTCTACCTAAAGAAGTGATAACCAAACCAAGGGTTTTGTCTACACATATGATGGTTACTCTATAGTGTTACAATAAAAGAATCATGGGTGGATGAATTCAAGGGTAAAAACGAACTTCATAAATTTGTTGCTAAAGAATGGCTTTAAGGTAACCTTGAGTCCTCTATCATTACTTTTTCATATTATATCTCAGATTTAATTACCTTAGAATTGGGACCTATGATCACATAGAATTAATAAAACTCAACTTCAAAGCTTATCTATAATATTTGGATAACTATTTTTGGATTTGGTTAGTAATAACTAATTTTTCATTGGTTCATCATTTTTTTAATCATAAAAAAGCCTCCTACCTATAAAGAAGGAGAGCCCCTTAAATTTATAAAATTTTAATTTTTCTTGAGCATAAAATTGTTAACGATTGATGAAATCATATGTAATGAGTGTATATAATTTATTTTATTCTTAGTTTTATTTTAGCATCATTTTAATAAATTTGAGATGAATTATTATTTTTCAATATTCATCTGATTAGTTTCATTGTTTTGTTTTTCAGGTCCCTTTTTGTACTAGAGCCATCTGAGCATCCCTCCTCACTTCTTCAGTACCTCACCTTGAGATTTTCCTCTAAAGTTGTAAATTCATTTTCTGAGTTTAGGAGATTGGATCTTATCCTTCCTCAATGGAGTTTAAGTATAAATAGAGCCTCAAAGGGTAGAGGAAGAAAGGTGGTTCATTATTGTAATAGAGGAGATCAATGATTAGTTTTTCAAGAGATTTAAACACCTGATTTGTAACAAAGATTTTTTATGTGAATAAATAATTGATGGTTTTTGAATTATGGTACATTTTCTTAGATCGACCTCAGATTTTCTTAGCAGCACTAACCTCTTAGGAAGAGCCCCTCATTGTAGATAAGTATTGATATGCTTTAAGTGTTTTGTAGATTATTCTTACATCTGGCGATTTAGTTTTATTTTGCAATCAGGAATTCACTTTCATGCTTTCAATTTAGTGTTTAGTACTTATATTTAGGTTTAAGAAGTGAATTCCATTTGATTTCATATTTTATTTGAAGTTTCTTTTCAGTTTTCATTAGATTTGTATTTCACATAGGATTAGATTTATTGTTCTATTTTCATATTTGTTAAGTAGAATGCATTATGATCAAATTCAAATTTATTTTTCTCAGGCCTAAGAGTCAAACAAATTTAAATTGGTTTCTTAACACATTTTAATATTTCAAATTTCAATTTACTTAATTTTCGTACTTAATTCGGTATTTATTCAGAATTTAAAATTCTAGCCTTTCTATACTTAATTCGGTACTAGGTTCTGTACTAGAACAGAGTATTAAAGAAATATTTAATTTTCAGTTTAGGATTCTTTAATTGAGTGGAGCTTTGCAGCTACTTGGTAAAATATTCCTACAATGAATAAGAAAATACAATATATCTCCAAGTCTACTTAGCATTTATTTTTGATAGTTTGTTAATTAATTTCTAGTAGTTTATTGCCTTGTTTTCTTTACTTGTTTCGCATGCTTTTGATTATAGTTTCCGACATTTATTTTTTTTCAATTTACATTTATACAATGTGTTTAATGGGTTTTCATCACTATAGGATTAAAACCGTTGAAATCTGAAGACCTAATAAGCTACATATATAAAACCACATGAACATTGTTAATGAAATATTGTGGTTTGAAACCTGATAAGAATTAGAGTCCCACAGTCCAGTGACAAGTTATGATCCTTAGTGATTAGTTATTTCTAAGAGTTATTTATTAGCATAGGTTGGAATAGGCTTTAATTCGGCATTTCTTGTGCTCTCATCTCTAAGTCTTACGATCCTAGATTCGATAATTAAATGTTGGAATTAGAATAAATATAATTCCACTAACAAATACATAGGAGTCTCATTGATCCACGTGCTTTGACATTTCACCATGTACTCCATCGCACTTAATCAGAAAATCTTGAAGCTACCCTACTTCACAACTTTCCAATCATCCTACAATATACTTTGTTTCAATAGTGTTTTCAATGTACTACTTATCATAGTTTATCTCTAAGTTGAATTTGTGAATCCCAATAGCTTAACTTAATACATGCCTTGGCTCAACCATAAAATTTACCATAGTTAACCTCCAGTCATCCTAGTAATCTTGGTTTATCCCTCTATCATAGAGGCAATTTTCTAACCAACATGCTTCTTCTAAACTAGGAGCCCTTCCAAAATGATTCAAGATATCAATACAATTTCTCCTTTTCGAACACGAATCACTCGAGGGAGAATCCTCTTGTCACACACTTTGCTTCATTCTTCCAATACTTCCATATGCTTCCAAAGCTTATGCAACCTTCATGATGTACCTACAATCCTCACTAGGAGGCCATGGAAGAATGACACCACAACAAAAGATACAAATACATGAGGCTAACTAATAGTATAAAAACAACAATATTAATCAAGGAAGAGAGATATAAGATACTTATCTTTTTAGGATTGAGGGGAACTTTTCAAGTCCCTCTTAATCCTTTCCATCTTGTAGAAATCATCCATATGCAAAACTATTCATCCTTGTCTTTATCATCAGTTGTTTTCCTTCCTTCCTTACATGAGGTATGGTTCTTATTTCAGTTGAAACATCGATATAGATCTAGATCTATGGTTTTATTCACAAAACCTAGGGAAATCACATCCAAAACTTCAAGCCTTTTGTAACAAAATTTTTCATATCTAATTTTTCCATATGCAAATGTCTAAAACCATAAAGTTTTCATGCCTTTGCATATGTGAAGAAATCCATCATGTCATCAAAAAATCAAGGATGATCCATCTTGATGTCATTCCAATCAAATGTATCAAGGTTAATGGTACATTCTGCCTTCATCTAACACTATAAAGAAACAACACCCTTCAGCTATCAAAGGAAATATATACCAAGTAGATTCATAGATAAAAATATCCAAGGGGAGGTATGACATTCTTGTGTCCTTTATAGAATCAATAAGTAAACCATCTTCAAATGGTCCAACATCCGAAATTTTTTCCTTTAAGTAGTAAAAACTAGATTATTATCCTTGGTCCATCCAAACCAAGTAACTTGGACTCTTCATGGTAGCAGCAATAATAATTTGATTATGTCATCAAAATTAAATTCATCCCATGTGTATGATCATCATGGCACATCAAAAACATCAAATCATCAAAATTCCCAAATAGTTCATGATACTTGAAACAAATGTATCCAAAGTGCATTTTGCCTCATCAAGAGACCTAAAAAGGTCTACTTCATATTTAGTAGTGTTTATAGCCAGGATTCCCTTTGAATATGGCAATAAATTGTCCTCTTGGATCAAACAGCTCTATGTTCATTCCAATGTCCTTTCTTAACTCCCTCTGGCTCAGAGAGGAACTTCCTTGGTGGATCAATCAGAGATGTATTATTTGATTTCCATATTTCTAAAGCTTTTCCATATAAGTAATGGCACCATATCTCAGTCAATACAATCATACTCACAACAGTGAAATGCAAGACATATCTTTATAGTACAAGGTATAAGGCATCAAAGACTTTGAATTTTAGGGAAACACCTTATTGAACTCATGTCAAAGAAACTTTCCTACACATATCCCTAATTTCAAACCATATCATACTTCAGTAAACCAAATATACTTGGTCCATATCCCTTAGTCGTCCAAATTCAGGGCTTATGATGATTTCATATATTCTTCCAATACCAAGGATTTTTAAATCCTACAGAGACCTTATAACATCTTCCTATGAGTACAAAAAAAATGAGCCATAGAGTCCCCATTCTTCACTTCATTTTTATTGTCTTAATGATATGCTACAAATTCCAATAAGTTAATCGCAATATGAGAAGCAAAATTTTCCTTTTGCAAAAATTACCAGCAACTTTTGTTTAATATCCTTTGGTATCTTTTTCATACTTGACAAAGTCCCTTACACAGTCATGCCATTAGAAACTTCAAATTAACACTTCATAATTTTGATCATGTCTTGCAATATGATGCAATCAAAGGAAATATCCAAAACTTTAATCCAAATGGTATTAGTATAAGTGTATAGAACTCATTTGGTCCAATTCCTTTTTTTGGAGGCCTTATTTGCCTAAAATCCAAACTCCACATTTTGATGATGTCATTACTTCTCAGGACATCTTAGAATAGTGGATATACATTCATTTGTTGTGAGGAAGTTTCCTTACAATATATTCAAAACACTTATCTAAAACATACTCTTCATGTCTTCTAGGGCTTACAAACCCTAAGACAACTAAGATCATCAAAATTTGTCATGTAAAAACTCTCTTGTCAATTCATCCAAATCATAAGAGAATAAGAGTGTACCATGGAGTCCTATGCTTTTACATATTATCATTCAAACAATGAATGTTTAATAATTTCAACAAAACAGTAGGACTAAAGATAAGATGTTTCAATGTCTTCCATAGAAGTCTTCCAAGAGAACTAGCTCAATCAAATGAGGCAAGCAAACAATTTTTAAGCTAGGCTCAAGTATATTTCCCTTTACTTGTAGATAGGAATCAACACCTTGATTTTTCTCTAAACTTGAGTTTGCATTTTCAAGCTTTTTTGAGATACTCGACTATGTTTTAGTCAATGCTCGCATTCCTAGGATTCAAGGAAGGACATCAAACCTCAGAATTTAGTATAATTCTTATAGCTTTGTTTTCCTCTTTATATATATGTATTCCAATCCCTCATGCTTAGCATTGTAGTGTGTTATGATACAAACAATAAGCTTTGATGATGTATCTTTTATCAACCCTTAGCCTAGTACAATAGTTCCTTCCACAATCTACGGGTTACAATCCATCTTACGCAAGAAAAAATTTAGTAGACCTTATGCACAAGAGACAAGTTCTCACTTTTTGAGATTCCTCAACCTTTGATGTTCTGACTAAGGCCCTTTTCAGATTTTGGAGCCTAGTCTTGAGGCTCCTCGGCCTCTTTTAAACTCCCTGAGGTCTCGTGGCTTCCTATTTTTCCTACGGCCTACCTCAGATAGCTTGTGGCCTAGTTATGAGGCCTTTTGACATTCCTAAAGCTTGGACATAGGTTTTTCTCATCCCTCCCATAGTTGGGACTAAGGTCATTCGGTCCCCATTCTAGGGATTTGGCCCTTCTTCGAGCCTGGTCAAAACCATTAAATACAAACAGGGTTCAGCTTTCACAAAAATTGTTTATTCTTGGACAATGATTAGGGCTTCGTGATCTTCCTTTCAATCATTTAGGGCTTCAATATTTCTTTTGTTTGTTCTATAACCCAAGCTCTAAAACCATATTGATTTTTTAGGATTTTCTAGATTTGTAATTACTTCTAATGTTTCTTAAACCAATTCATCTTATACCACATTCATCATTAAGTAATTATACAAGAAAATCTTCAACAGTAAAAAAATGATGACAGTAGAGACAACCAAACATGAGACACAAATTATCCTGGTAAAACCCCAAACCAAGGGGAAAACCCAACAACCTTTTCTTAGAGAAAATTTTCCAATTCAACAAGGATACAATCTTTATTTTCTAGTTAAAACAACTCAAACTAACCAATAATCAAACCTAGGTCAAACTTGGTCAAATTTCTCTCAATTAGCCTAAAAAAATTGGCCTTAGAGAATTAGTTTTGCCTCTGATTTTGTCCTTCTATTATTCCTCATCTTCTTCCTTATTTGGTCTCCCACATGTGAAAAAAAGTGATCTGAATTGTGCCTTAGATGATCCAAATTGGATTCTCAAATGGAGAGGATGAATGCCAATATATAGGTGTTGAATGAGAGAATTGCTGTGTCCGTTCACTGGGGCTGGTTGCACGCTGACCTTACATTTGGAGAAAAAAATTCAATTTTTCTTCTTTTGAGGCAGACTAGGAATCCACATATATATTTATAATTTCCTAAATATTTGGAGGGATAAAACTTGATTATGAAAACCAACCATAGCTACAAAATTCAACATATTTTGGAGGCTACAATGCTAAAAATTGACTTTCAATTGAGAGTTTTTTCTTTAGCTTTTCATAGTTAGGGATTTGTCAACTTGATCATTGTTTTATTCCCAACCCAATTAAACATGAAAGAAGAGATTATTGTAATTTTATCTAGCTAAAAAAATTTAGCCACCATATTTTGCAAGAGTGAATATCAAAATATGTTGTAGGGATGTGATCCTTACTTGTTCATTGTTGCTGCAAAAACTAGCAAGCTTAGTTTGTAGGCTAAAGCTAGAAGGTACAAAAACCATTTAGGACAAGGCCCACTATCACCACATCCTATGACCCATTTTCTTCTCGTGTTGTCACCAACGGGAGTTCCAGTAACCCTCACTTTTGATTAGTATGTATATACTAGGGTTTGAAGTGAGGCAAGGATGGCTCATTCAATGGAAATATTTAATTAAGGTATGAGATTTGGGAGGACATAGATGAATTTCCACAAAAAACCCCTTGATAGAGAGACTGTGAGACCTAGGGTTGAGAGATACGCCGAGATAAAGGTCAATCCAAGGTCAATATAGCTAAGAGAAAAGGTTTTGAATGATAAGTTATAACTTGCAAACCTTCAATAAATCCCCAAGTCAAAGAAGCTTCAAGGGTTCCCACTTATTACGAAGGCTAGGGAATCATTTATCTCAAGATTCAACTGTGAGAATGACCTCAAAATCGAATGGGAGCTAGAGGAGACACCAATGCAGAAACTTGTCCAATTATTTTTGCAAGATATCACTCCTAAATGATTCTGCACCAATCCCTAGAGAGGCAACCAATCCCTGAAGGGAGGAATAAAAGGTGAAAGGAATGATGTCTCGTTGAGTTATTGTGATCACCAAGGATCTAAGAGCCTAGCTATTGGGAATATTGGAGTCAAAATGATCAAGACTCAGGAAACTTCATTCTTCAAGGAGACATAAAGAAGTAGTGTCACTCTCTATGGATGTAGTTACATGAAAACTTTAGACTTTTATACTTCGATGGAAATTATAATGGAGTTTCAAGGATCCAATAATTCCACTAATTCCCATTAATTAGGTCACATTATTTCCCCATAAGAAAATAATTCCATGCATTAAACATCCTTTAAAACATAAATATAGCATTATATTTCATTTACAAGACAAAGAAGGGTATATCAACCCATAATATTGCCAATAAGAAGCTCCAAGAGAGATAGTGAAATCTTTCCACACATCAAAATGCATTTATTCATCCAAATCACTCCACAAATTGCAGGTCAAAAACCTCTAATGAGAGGGCCCAAAAATCCCAAGTGTGATGTCCAAATACCAATGAGGTATTTTTAATCTATATGAGCCTCTTACAATTTTGATTCTGGTATAATTATCCTAATCAAGCCCCTAATAATATTTTGATGTGAAAATAACAACCCTTTTGATGAAAGTCCCTCAAAATAGCTACAAAAGTGAACGATAAGTCATCTGAAGGGGACCAAAATAGTGCATAATGGTGTAGGAAGGGTCGTTGGAAGGAAAAAATAAGTCCTCTAAGTTCCATGATGAAGAGGAGGGCTCCAAAAATGATGATCAAGGGGGTGGCCCCTTTATTTCCAAGAAAAACATCATGTGGGCTGTGAGGTGAAAATGTGTGGTCACTTATGCACTGTGGTCCAAGTGCATGAGCCTCTTTGTATGGTTGGGGAAATAACAAGCAATGTACGGTGCTAAAGAATCCCATGGTGTGGCAATCAATGCTCTATTGTGGTGGATGTCAATGGATCTTAACACTTACCCTATAAGTTCCATTATGATCCTCTTTAGGGATTGTATCCCATATAGGAATACCAAGTCCAAGATGAAGACCCACCTGCAATATTGTATAAGATTCAATGTGTATCCTTACCTTCCAGTGCAAAAATCCATTAGTGCCATTGAATAAATAAGCTTGTTAATCATGGGCAAAAGTGGACACTTCATAGTGGCATGCCCTTCCAAATGGGATTTAGAAGATACATGAGTTTCCTTGCTTGACAAGAGAGGCTAATAAAGGACCCTATTAGGTGGATTCAACCTCCAAGGGAGAGACAGATCCAGGGCACATCCATCAAATGGAAGATGTCAAGTGAAATTATGATGGAACAGAGTGAGGACAAAGGGAAGGCTCCAAGCCACCTACCATGGGACAAGGGTAGTTATGATAAGGAGTGCCCACACCTTGGGTATATGAATGCAGGAGTGTTAAAATTGGAAACTAGGGCCAAATCCACTTTGGATAGCTCATATGATGGAGATAATATTTCTGTTGTATTCCTCTTTTTGAAAGGTGCAGGATTTATTTAAAGATCATCTTGTTTGGATGAGTAGAAGTTGGATTTTGAATTTATTTTCTCACACATGTGCAATTGTCAAGGTCATCCAGAAATGTAATGTAGGCTCATAAGCCCCAATAAATGTGTCTCCACCACTCATTGAAGGATATATATTAGAGAAACACACTCCTCATTTTGGACATCACTCATCTCATCATATCTCTCTCTCATTTGGTCCATGCAAGCATCTTAGAGTCTCTCTCTCTCTCTTCGCACATGTGAAGGAAAGGGTTGTTTTATCGGCTGAAATTTTCAAATTGTTTATAGGGCTACAACAAGAGCGTTGCCCAGTGTTGAATTTGGTTAAACCTCACTCCAAAAGGTTTTTTTTTCAAGGCAGATATCTTATCACCTTATGCCGCATTCATTGCCATAGAAACCGAGAAATTCTAGGTATTTTGACCAACGTTGACCACAACAATTTAACTGCAGAGTTGACTTTAAATTGAACAAGTTTGACTGATTTTTTCAAATCTATTTTGCAATGAATTTAACCACTATTGGAGGCCGCATTGACTGAAGTTGACTGAGCTAATTTGGAGGAGTCAACTTGCTGATTTGACTAGTGTTGACTTTCTAGTTAGGGCATCCTAATGACTGTTGTTTGACTAGAGTTTTGGGAAAGTTAATTTTTTATAGTCTACTCTCTCTCTCTCTGCTGAACTTTTGAATAATAATAAGAAGATTTGATCAAAGGGTTTTCCCCACATTGAGGTTTTTCCCTCGCATCCGCCAAATATTGTGTCCTCTTGTCTTGGCTTGTCTTCTATTTATTGTTTACGTTCTATCAACATTAATGTCAATGTTAATGTGGTTGAAAATCTGGAAATTGATATTAGGCTAAAAATAAAATATTGAAGTAAAATTCGCTAAGCATAGAACATGCCATTGTTATCTAAAAATTAACATGGTATCAGAGCTCAGGTGAAGACAAAGCCCAAGCAAGAGTGAGAAGAGAAATCACTGAAATTTGTTGGACAAGGACAAGGGTCAATGGCTTCCTCATATTACTTCAAATCTAATGACAAGATTAATGATAATTCTGATTATCATGCATGTAAAATGTCCTTGGATTTGACTTTGGAGGAGCTTGATGTTGTGGACTATGTGCAAGAAAAGATTACTGAGCCTCCTTCAAATGCACCGGCAACCACTAAGACAAAGTAAAAGAAAGGAGAATTCAAATTGAGGAAGATCATCAGGGATTCTATTCACAAGAATTTGGTTGCTTACATCTCTGAGTTGGGCACATCTAAGGAGATGTATGACAAGTTGGTTAGCATGTTCAGGGCTAGCAACACAAATCAAATTATCTTTCTCAAGAACAAGCTGAAGGACATCAAGATGGATAAAGCAGAGTCCATCCAATCCTACTTTATGAGGATTACTGAAATAAAAAAATGAAATTTTATCTATTGGAGAGGTTATTTCCTACCAGGAACTTACTCTTATTTCCCTTGGAGATCTTTGTCAAGCATGGTATGTATTCAATACCACTACTCTCAACAATAACATGATTCCTGATTTTGATGAATTGTTGATTAGATGCACTCAAGAGGAGACGAGGATGATGGAGAGAGACAAACCCTCAAATGGAAATGATGCTACTTCTTTCTCTGCTCATACAAAGAATAATAATAGTGTTGGCCAAGAAATCAAGGACAAGGAAGAACATGATTCAAAGAAAGAAGGAAGGGTAGATGTTACAAAAAGTTTGTCCACTATGCTAGAGAGTGTCCCAATAAAAGGGATACACCCTGAGATGATGACTACTACAACAACAACAATTTCAAGGGAAATGGAAATGAAAGGAACAACAGGTTCAACAACAAAGGAAAGAGAAAGGCTCTTGCTACACGAAATGGAAATGGTCAACCTTCCAAGAGATCGAGAAACTCTGGGTATGATGAATCTAATGTTGTAACAAGAAAAAATAATTTCTTCTTATATCTTCCCTCTCTGTTACATCTCCTCCCGGCACACTGGATAATTGGTTGATTGATAGCGGTGCCTCAAGGCACTTCACTGGTTACAAAGAGGCCTCTCACATTTGATTGAAAAGGAAACAAATTTGGAGCTTATACTTGGAAACAATTCCACCTATCCCATGAAAGGGATAGGGATTGTTACTCTTCATCTAAATCAAGGTCAAATCCTCCATCTAAAATATGTGTTATATGTACCTGACTTGAATAAGAATTTAGTTTTTATTTCAGTGATGGAATTCATTGAAGGAAAGGTATGTGTTTGGAAGAATAATTTCAAAGAAGAATTCACTCTTGGTTTCAAGGTTGATACACTTTATCAGGTTGGAGGAAGTCCATTGGGAGCCATGACATGCAACACTACTCTTCAATCTGAACTATGGCACTGGAGGTTTCCTCACCTTCATTATAAATCTCTTCCAAAATCTAGGAAGATGGTCACAGGTATGCCCGATTTCAAAGTTGATCATGAAGGTGTTTGTCAGGGTTATGACGAAGCGAAACATACAAGGGGACCATTCCCCTCAAGTGATAGCAAGACTACCGACATTCTTCATTTGATTCATTCTGATTTATCTGGTATGTTTCTTGTAAAATACTTGGGAGGACATTTGTATTATGCTATTTTTGTGGATGACTTGTCTCGCAAAACTTGGATATACTTCTTGAAGAAGAAGGGTGAAGTGTTCAAGTGGTTCCGCTCTTTCAAATTCATGGTTGAAAATCAAAAAAGGAAGAAGATCAAAATTTTGAGGACCGATAATGGAACAAAATATGAGTCAAATGAGTTCAATGACTATTATAGGGAATTTGGAATTAATAGGGATACCATTACTACTTATACTCCCAAATAAAATGGAGTTTCTGAAAGAAAGAATAGAACCATCATTGAAGCTACTCGTGCCATGCTTCATGACCAAGGCCTACCGAAGTTCCTATGGGGAGTAGCTGCCAACACTGTCGTATATGTTAAAAATAGATGCCCACATAAAGCATTAGACTCCAAAACTCCCAAAGAAATCTTCACTAGTAAGAAACCTAATGTTTCTCATTTTAGAATTTTTGGAAGTCCCATATATTTTCATGTGCCAAAAGAAAAGAGAAGCAAGTTGGATGCTTCTCGAAAGAAGGGAACATTTGTGGGCTACAATGAAAATTCAAAGGCATATAGAATGTATGTGCTTGGTCAAAGGGAATTGGAGATAAGTCATGATGTCACCTTCGATGAAGATGCTACCCTTGGGAAGGTTAGAGATCTTCCCATCTCAAAGGAAGACAAATATGAAGATGTAGGAAAGTAGGAAGAACCGAAGGATGAACAGATGTATGATGTTGAAGGTCTGATGGATCCCATTGATCCACCTCATAGTGAGCCCTCTTATTCTAAAAGAATACCCTCATGGCTTAGAGATACTCTTGAATATGCTGAGAGACATATTGCACCAAGGGGAACATTCCGTGAAAGTAAGAAGCCAAACAGGTACCAAGGGTAATTAGTAGCCATGAGCACCATTGTCCAATCTAAGCCTAGAATGTTTGAAGAAGTTTTGAAGCACCAAGTTTGGAAGGATGCAATGAACAAAGAATATGAGTCAATCATGAAGAATGATGTCTAGGATGTGGTCCCTAGACCAAAGGACAAGTCTGTTGTCACCTCGAAATGGATGTACAAAATCAAACAAGGAGCCGATGGAAGTGCTGAAAATTTCAAGGCCAGATTTTTTGCCTAAGGCTTCTCGCAGAAAGAAGGTATAGAGTATCATGAGATATTTGCACCTATTTCCCATTACACCACCATCCGTTATTTTCCTTACTGCCTCACAAGGATGGAATCTACATCAGATGTATGTCAAAATTTCCTTCTTACATGGTTCACTTAAGGAAGAGATCTATGTGGAATAACCTTTGGGGTTCAAAGTTCGAGATCGAGATACACATGTATGTAGGTTGAAGAAAGCCCTCTATGGGTTGAAGCAAGCCCCCATGGCTTGGTATGAGAGGATCGATTATTATCTGATGAAGTTGCTCTTTACTCGAAGTGAAGTTGATCCAAAACTTTACTTCAAGATTGATAATGACAAGCCTCTCATTTTGGTACTCTATGTTGATGATCTCTTCCTGACAGGTGTAGACCTTCTCATTCATCAATGTAAGAGGGAGTTGGCTTCTGAATTCGAGATGAAGGACCTAGGGCTGATGCACTACTTCCTAGGCTTGGAGGTTTGGAAAAATCCATGTGAGATTTTCCTCTCTCAACGAAAATATATTGTGAAGTTGTTGAAAATATTTGGAATGGTGGACTGCAAGTCCGTGACTACTCTGATGGAACTAAACTTTAAGAAATTATGTGGAAGTGTTGTTGGGCCCGATTTGGGAAATCCTACCAAGTATCATCAACTCGTGGGTGCCTTGATTTTCTTAGTGAACTCCCATCCAGACATATGTTTTACAGTGAATATGTTGAGTCAATATATGGTCGAGCCTCATCACATTCATTGGATTGTTGCCAAGAATATTTTGAGGTATCTTCGGGGCACAATCAACCATGGATTAAGATACACTGCCTAGAATGTGAGGCTCCATGGATATACTAATGCTGACTGGGCTAGCAGTGTGGTGGATCATAAGAGCACATCTGGATGTTGCTTCACTCTAGGTTTTGCTTCGATCTCTTGGATGAACATGAAGCGGAAATCCGTTACTTTGAGCACTGCTGAGGTCGAATACATTGCAGCAAGTATGGATTGTTGTGAAGTTTTTTGGTTTAGGAAGCTTTTTAGTGAGCTATTTGGGCATGTGCTTGATACCACCGTGATCTATTGCGACAACCAAAGTGGGATTCAACTTTCAGAGAATCTCGTGTTCCACGATTGCTCCAAGCATATTGATATCAAATACCACTTTATTCAGTATATGGTACAACGAGGCGTTGTAAGGCTCCATCACAATGGGATTGATGAGCAGGTCGCAGATATTCTCATGAAGCCCTTGGGGAAGGTCAAATTCCTAACCTTCCATGAGAAACTTGGAGTCGTAGACATGCCCTCCTATGAGGGTCCCGCTTGAGTTGGACTTTGAGATCTGAGAGCTCTGGGGGGCTTAGAGTAGCTTCTTGGAGCTATAAGCAACCATAGGGCAAGGTTCACCTTTCCTTATTGGTGCGCTATTCCCCACCGTTATGATATTGAGATGGTTCACGCTCTCTTGATCTATGCCCCACATACTTCCTACCCATGTATTCTGGGACTCTTGGGAAGTACGTCTCATCTAGCCAATGAGTTGATAAATGATGATAGAGACCATAGCACTACCGATGGACACATCATGTATTGTCGTACTCTCTATACTAGGATGGGTTGTGTCCAACAACTTGATCTAGGATCAAGTATGGTTGATTTTTTTACCTCTAAATTGACTTCGAGTCAGTGGAGAGTGGAAAGGTATTGTGACTCACTCTCGATCAAAACTTCTCCATTATTTCTTCATGGTTCAGCAGAGCATAACAGATTAGAGTACAAGGATGGCAGGATGACACAAGATGGTACATGATGGTACAAGATGGTACAGGATAGTACAGGATGGTATAGGATGACAGGATTGCATAGGTTGACAGATGGATTTACGGGTGGAGTTCTCCCTAGTTGAGAGGGAGTGTTAAAATTGGAAACTAGGGCCAAATTCCACTTTGGATAGCTCATATGATGGAGATGATATTTTTTTTTATTCCTCTTTCTGAGAGGTACAATATTGATCTAAAGATTGTCTTGTTTGGATGAGTAGAAGTTGGATTTTGAATTTATTTTCTCACACATGTGAAATTGTCAAGGTCGGCCAAAAATGTAAAATAGGCTCATAAGCCCCAATAGATGTGTCTCCACCCCTCATTGAAGGATACAAATTAGAGAGACACACTCCTCATTTTGGACATCACTCATATCATCATCTCTCTCTCTCATTGGTTCGTACAAGCATCTTGGAGTCTCTCTCTCGCTCTTCACATGTGTGAAAGGAAGGGTTGTTTTCTGGGCCGAAAAATTTAGACTGTCTTTAGGGTTGCAGCAGGAGCGTTGACTAGTGTTGACTTTGTTTCAGCCTCACTCTGAAAGGTGTGTTTTTCAAGGAATAGATCCGATCTGATTAGGCCGCATTCATAGTGCACAAACCAAGAAATTCTGGGCAGTTTGACCAGCATTGACCGCAACAATTTGACCATAGAGTTGACTTTCAGTTGACCACGTTTGACTGACTTTTTCGGATCTGTTTTGGGCTGATTTTGACCACTTTTGGAGGTCACATTGAGTGAATTTGACCAAGTTGATTTGGAGGAGTCAACTTGTTGATTTGGCCAGCGTTGACTTTCTGGTTAGGGCATCCTGTTGACTATTGTTTGACTGAAGTTTTGGGAAAGTGAATTTTGTATATTCTACTCTCTCTCTCTCTCTGTTGAAATTTTGAAGAATAATAAGAATATTTGATCAAAAGGTTTTCCCCACATTGGGGTTTTTCCCTGGCATTCGCCAAATATTGTGTCCTCTTGTCTTGGCTTGTCTTATGTTTATTGTTTATGTTCTGTCAGCATTTACTTCCAATGTTAATGTGATTACAAATCTAGAAATTGATATTGGGATAATAAGAAAATATTGAAGTAAAATAATTTAAGCATAGAACATACCATTGTTATCTAAAAATTAACAAGGAGGGAGAAATCGTGGTACATGAGTCACCCCAAAATTTGTTTTCCACCCTTCTTCATATGCATTTTACCTTTTATTGTTTTTTCTTTCTTTTACTACTTAGGTTTCAAGGGGTTGAGAGCATGATGTGTATGATGAAGTAATGATTACCCCCTTAAGGTTGGGCAGTTCATCGCCAACCAAGGATTGGGACAATCATGGGTTCCTTAATTATACAAGTGGCACTCATAGGGGGCCTAGGAACCAAGTCGATGGCCATAATGATAGGGGGTAGATCTCATGTTTGGATTTTTCCCACGTGCTAAATTTTTATGTCCCGACCATATTTTTCATTTTTGTGGTACATTTCCTATTGTAAGTGGCCAAATTATGCTTTTAACTTTCCTTTTGGTTGGATCTACCATCGGGGCATCATTCCATGCTTGACCTAAAGTGTGGACAGGGAGAGGGAGAGGATAACACCTTGTGGACCCTATTGTGGATCATTTGCATTTACTTTTGAAATATTTCTCAAAACACCAAAAAAAACATATATGTTAGAAAATGTAAAAAAAATTGTATGTCGATAAAGAATTTTGATTTATATGTTGTTGTATTAATATTATGTGCGGAGATGTGAAGGTGGGTCAAGTTGTGCTTATTTGCGTGCGGAACAGTGCACAACAGTTCAGCCAGGGCACCTCCATTTCATCTCTGCTCCCTACCCTTCCTGCCACGTCACCTCTTCTCCCCGCATATCGCAACTTCAAAATTCCATTGTTGATCTCCAATCCCCGATATGTTATGAATGCCGATATGCGATTTGCGATAATTTTTATATCGCCGATTGCGATTTGCAATCAGACCCACCTCCACTTGCCACGTCATCCCTACCTTTATCGCATATCGCACGTCGCACATCGCAAGCTCAGGAGGAATGGCGCTCATGAACCATGTTATGAACGCTGATATGCGATTTGTGATAAGTTTTATATCACCGATTGCGACTTGCGATCGGCCCTACCACCACTTTCCGCGTCATCCCTACCTTTATCACATATCACACGTCGCACATCACAAGCTCATGAGGAATGGCTCTCATGAACCATGTTGGAATGCTAAAATGCGAAGTGCGACAAGGGCCAGACGTGATAGTTTTCAAAGGAAATTTTGAATTTATTTAAAGTTCAGGATTATGTGTAGTTGCGTTGTTTTATGAAGAAACTTGAACATGGGCACGAGAAGAAGGGGCAGAGTCGGGTAGAAGGAGACATGATAACATTGTTTGAAACGAAGAGGCATAGGCAGAGTCAGGCAAAAGGAGCATATGGTGGCAATGTTGGAAACGCAATAGCTGGATCAAGTCGGGCAAAGATGCGTTATTGCAGAACTATTCGAATACCACATCAGAAATAGAAAAGACATGACAGCAAGCAGAAAAGACAAAATATTGAAATCTGGAAGAAATGCAGGGCAAGCATGTCTGATCTGTCAAGGAGACACATTAGCACTTCAGGGAGATGCATCAGCAACAAATCAGATTCAACAAAAAGAATAATATTTCAAGTTTTAATTTGTTTTCTTTGTTTGTTAAGATCGAAGCTATAGTGATGTCCTCACTTGCAATGTAATAAGTAGTTTTAACAGTTTAGGTAGTCGAAGTCGTTTCAAGAAGTTATATCAGTTACAAACTATTTTTGATGTATTTAAGCAAGATATAAAGAAAGAAGAAAGGTTCTGAGTTTTGGACCTCTGGAAGACTAAAACTTTGGTACTTATTTTTCTGAGGAATTAATGAAAGAAGCATCAAGTTTCCTGCAACTGTTGATGGTGATTCGTTTTTCCTGTGTCATTTTGTATTCCTTCTTCCTTGAATGAAGTGAAGTAAAGTAGCTACCGGTCTCTTTCTTACATCTGTGAGTAAGAGTTAAATAACCTTAATTTGTGTTCCTTCACTCTAGCTGTCCTTTCTACATTAATTCATTCTGAAATTTAAAGTGATAAATTTTGTGTTACAACATATCATTTTGAGTTTCTTCTACAGTTCTTCTTTTCCATTCAGATATCAGCAGTTAATGGCATTGTAAAGTCTTTCATTATACCAGATTATTAAGGGTTTTAAAGAATTAGTTTCCAAAGGGATTGAACGAAGACCACCTGATATAATTACTTTTGTGACACATTTTTAAAAATGTCTTAAGCACTGATTCCTTTCCACAACCAAGGAATTTTCTCTTAAGAACTAACATTTTTTGGCGTCGTTGCTAGGGACAAAGAGACAAAGTTTATTTTCCCTAGGTTTTTCACATTATTTCCTCTAGTTGTTCAGTGAGGAGGAAATATTTGGTTGTTTTTGTTATTCTCAGAATTTTGGCTCACAAAATGCCTCACACGAGGTTAGATACCTCACAACAGAAGGTCTATGCTTTGTCAGACCCTGAAAGATTAGTTTATAAAAGGGTTCAGAAACCCAAAACCCCCTCAACACCTAGTCCTACATTGTCTGCTCTTGGCAGTAGTTCTAGTAATCCTTTGTTTGAAGACATATCTAAAGTACTTCCTTTCCTGGAACAAGATTCACCTTTCACACCAATTTATTTTCATAAACCTAAGTTGGAAGAACACTCCTTTGAGTCTGTTTCTTTTAATTTTACTCAACCTCAACAAACTCCAGTTGTTGGTCCCTCTTCCATTGCCCATCAACCCACTCCCATATCAGTTTTACCTCCACCTATGTTCATTTTCACAGCAAGTTCATCAATTGCATCTAACCAAGGAACAATCAATCAAGGTGCAAACATGGAAGCTTCGGCCTTTTGTTGAACATATATGCTCCACTTAACCTTCCATAACCAATGAATGCAATGCCTCAAGAGTATCTTAAATTACTCCCACGTTTTACTGGAGAGAATGAAATAACTATAGAAAAGCACTTGCCTATGTTTTGTAATTTTGCTGAAAATCTGAATGTCGAACATCTTGATGTTGTAATGAGGCCTTTTGTTCAGTCTCTGGATGGAGAGGTTAGAAAGTGGTTTAAGGGATTGCCAAATAATTCTATTAATACATGGGAAGAATTGGAAAATCAATTCACTCAGAGATGGGGTGAAAAAATGGATCATGGATATTCACTAACAGAATTCCATGCAATCAAAAGAAAACCAGATGAGAATATATCAGATTTTATCAAAAGATTCAATAAATTATATAACAGTTTGCCTGTAGAAATGAAGCCCCCTCCTTTTGGAGCAAAGGTGGTTTTTGCTGGGGCTTTTGAAGCTGATTTTAGTTTCACACTTAGAGAAAGGAGATCCCCTACTTTAGATCAGATACAGACAGATGCTTTAGAAATTGAAGCTAATATGACTGTAGTTGGAAAGATAAAAGAAAGGTAGTCAATTAAAGAGAAGGGAAAATCAAAAGAAGAATCGCCACAAGATCAAAGAATTAATGATATGACAAAGGTAAAAAATAGAGGATTTAATCCTCAATTCAGAAAACAACCCCTACAAATTTTGAAGAGAGAAAGAAGAGATCAAGATCAGGTCCAAGCACCATGGTATATAGAAGCAGCACCCAAACAATCAGTAGAAGATGACCAAAAAGAAGTTGAAGACCAAATATCTACTATATACACAAGGGAAGATGATGAAGAGGAAGATGATGAAGGAGAATATGTTGAAGTTGAAGTATCTTTTGATCAATATGAAATGGATGAATACTGTAGGAAATTCATAGATATCATGCAAGTTGAGTTACATAAAAAGTATGATTTAAGGTCTAGAAAGAGATCTAGAGTGCAGGATAATGAAGGTGAACAACAAGATTCTATTCCTCCTCCAATGGCAACTCCACAACAAAAGGACCCTGTAAAATAAGTCAATAATGGGAAGCAACCTGTAAATTTAGTTAATAGAATATATGTGCAGTAGGGCGAACCTTCCTAGAGCAAATCAGTTGATACTAATATTTGGAGAGAGTTGTTCCTGTACCTGAACAAGCAGAAAATTCTAGAAAGAGTGAATAAGAACCTGAAAAGAATGTTAAACAAACTCATGCGTTCAGTTTGACAAAAGAGTTGGAGAGGGTAAAAATTCAGGTACCTCTTCTAGAATTAGTTAAAATACCAGTCTACAAGAAAGAAATTTCATAATTTATTAATCTCACACAGATTGAAGATATAAGTGACACTGTGAACTTACAAGAAGAGAAGCCAGTGGTCACCTTTGGTCCTCATGTAGAAGAAGTATACCATTTTGTTCCACCATTCTATATTTCTTTGTTGCTTCATGATTTTACTCTCCGTAATTGTATGTTGAACTCAAGAGAATCCCATAATCTCATGCCATTGTCTATTATGAAGGAACTAAACTTGCATATTGAAAAACCTTACAGGGATTTGTATTCATTTGATTCCAAAAGGGTGAAATGTGTTGGGTTAATTAAAGATGTAGTAGTTTCTTTGGCACAAATTCCAACAAAGAGTATAGTCATGGAAGTAGTTGTTGTTGACATTCCATCCAGGTTTGGAATGCTCTTGTCAAGATCTTGGGGAGAAATGTTGGGAGGTGTTCTAAAATTAGATTTCACTTATGTTATCATTCATTTTTTAATGGGGAAGAAAGAAGATTGTACAGGGAAACAAGGTTCGTGAAGACCACTACCAAGAAAGATGCGGGAAATTCCCCTATTTCTAGTTAAGAAACAAAAGATCTTTCATGTTTCATGTTGCATGAAAATGCAAAATTTGCTGAAGACACAAGGAAGGAGCTCCCTTCAGCAGTTGTAAATAATGAGATGCACTCAAAAAATATTTGGAAATGCTACTTTGATGGTGCCTACTCCAAGGAAGGCACAGGAGCTGGATTATTCCTGATATCGCCAGAAGGTAACCTCGTGCATTTTTCTTTTAAATTAGAGTTTGATTCAACAAACAATGTCATGGCTGAGTATGAGGCCTTAACCTTAAGCCTTCAAGTTTCTAAACAGATGGGATTTAAGTGTATTTCAATTTTTGGCGACTCTGAATTGATAATAAGACAGATTAAAAATCATTGTCAAACCAAGCATCCTAGATTAAGATCATATAGGAATGAATTTTGGGATCTGATAGAGAACTATTTTGAAGCCTTCAATCTTCAATTTATTTCGAGGGAGGAGAATAGATTGGCATATTCTTTAGCAATTGCAGCTAGCACCTTCAAGCCACCTATGAATCCAATGTTAAGGTATGAGATTGAAATTAGACATAGACCCTCTATTCCTGATAATGTGAAACATTGGCGGGTGTTTGAAGATGATGAGCAGATATCTTGACAATTATTGGAAGCTTTGAAGATGTTGAGATAGATCAAGAAGAAGAACAGACAGAGCAGAAAGGAGAGATAAGAAATCTTAAGCAGTCAATAGGTGAGTAGAAGATTATCCAATTGAATAATAGTTCCCCTTGAAATATTATTTGATTCTAATGATGTTGTTGTCAATTCAAAGAAAATACATCAAGAGGAAGAGATGGAAGATTGTAATTTGGGAACTCTGCAGGAGCCAAAAATGGTGAAATTATTCAAAGGTGTTCCCAAAAATTATAAAGAAAGATATATTGATCTTTTCAAAAAGTATATGGATGTGTTTGCTTGGTCATATGAAGACTTGAAAACGTATGATTAAAGCATGATACAACATAAGATCCCATTGAAAGAAGGAATCAAACCACACAGACAAAAGCTCAGACAGAATAATCCATTATTGTTAGCTCTAATTGAAAAGGAAGTGAAGAAATTGCTACAAGCAAAATCACAGTCCCTCTCAGATATTCAGATTGGGTTTCTAATCTAGTTCCTGTGAGGAAGAAAAATGGAGAGATAAGATTGTGTGTGGACTTTAGGAATTTGAACAGAGCATCTCTAAAGGATAATTATCATTTACCTAAAATGGATTATGTCTTATAGAAGGTGGCAGAAGCTTACATGATTTCTATGGTTGATGGATTCTCTGGATATAATCAAGTGGCAGTTGCTTAGGAAGATCAGAAAAAGAGAACTTTCACAACCCCTTGGGGCACCTTCATGTATGCAATGATGCCATTTGATCTTATGAATGCAGGTGCAACTTTTCAGAGGGCCATGGACATAGCATTTGTAGGTGACAAGTATGTGGTTATATATCTGGATGATGTAACTGTTTTCTCAGGGTCAGATGATGAACACCTGGAACATCTGTAGAAAACTTTTGAAAAATGTAGGAAGTTTGGTCTGTCACTAAACCCTAAGAAATCTTTGTTTGCCTTAGAAGAAGATAAATTATTGGGTCACATAGTTTCAAAACAAGGAGTGAAAATTGATCCAGCAAGGGTGGAAGCAATTCAAACAATTACTTTACCCAGAAGCAAGAAAGATATTTTGGGAAAAATAAACTTTCTAAGAATATTTGTACCAAATTATGCTGAGATTGTGAGAAATATAACTAACATGTTGAAGAAGAATGCAGAAGTGAGATGGGATAAAGAAGAAAGAGAAGCATTTGCCAAAATAAAAGAAGCACTCCATGAAGCTCCTGTTTTAATAAGTCCTGATTATCAAAATTTATTTCAAATATTTTCATTCGCTTCCCCCACTACTATTGTTGTTGTGTTATTGCAAAAAAATGAGGATAGTAAGGAGCAGCCAATGGAATTATTCAGCAAAGTTCTTAGACATGTTGTGCTCAAATATAACATTTTGGAGAAACAAGTTTATGCATTGGTTAAATCACTCAAATCCTTCAGGACTTATGTATTACAATCCCAAATAACCTCTTATGTACCTAATTTTGTTGTCAAGGATGTGCTGGTTCAAAGTGATGTTGAAGGAAAAAGAGGGAAATGGATAGCTAAAATCCAGTAGTATGATTTGGACATTAACCCCACCAAGTTAATCGAAGGACAGGGTTTAGCAAATTTGCTAACAGAAAAAAATTTTCAAACATTGGGAATTACCTCTTGGCACCAGTGGATGGAGCCGACAATGAAGAAGGTTAGAATAAACCCAAAATAGGTATTCAATACAAACTTTTGTGTTTAGATTGGTATAAAGATGTTGTTAATTACCTGTGTTTCTTTTCTCATCCATCTTCACTAAATAGAACCAAATACAAAGCTCTCAAGCTTAAATCTCAGGCATATGTCATAGTAGAAACAAAGTTGTACTAGAAAGATCCTGTTGGTATTTTGTTGTGTTTAACTGAAGGTGAATCCATTGAGGT
The DNA here is from genome assembly GCA_034641835.2 of Pinus albicaulis. Taxonomy (NCBI): domain Eukaryota; kingdom Viridiplantae; phylum Streptophyta; class Pinopsida; order Pinales; family Pinaceae; genus Pinus; species Pinus albicaulis. Next base: position 848,623,143 of record CM076570.1, read on the forward strand.
TATCAAGGAATATCACGAAAGTCTATGTGGAGGACATTATAGTTGGAAGGTCAAAACCCATAAAATCCTCAAGTCAGGTTTCTATTGGCCCACTTTGTTTGCAGATGTATATAGATTGGTCAGAAGTCAAAAATTTCAGTTGTTTCCTGAGAAGAAAAGACTTGCTCCATTATCTCTTATCCGTGTATTCATAGAAGAGCCCTTCAGGCAGTGGGCACTGGATTTTATTGGAGAGATCAATCCATCATCAAGTGGACAGTTCAAGTGGATTATAATTTCCATTGATTACTTCACGAAGTGGGTTGAACCAATACCCACCAAAAAGGAAAATGACCAAGTGGTGATGAAATTTCTGGAGGAAAACATTTTTAGCATATTTGGATGTCTGGTCAAGATTGTAACTGATATTTCTCAGGTATTTAATTCTGTTCAATTCATTAAATTTTGTCAAACATATAATGTAATCTTATCAAATTCCACAACATATCATCCACAAGGGAATGGGTTGACAGAATCTTCAAACAAGACCTTGGTTAGGATTTTGAAGAAGACAATCACTGAAAATCATAAAGACTGGGATCCAAAGTTGAAGTTTTCTCTTTGGGCAGTCTGAGTAACCACCAGGAGGTCTACTAGAAATTCACCCTATGAATTGGTTTATGGAACTCAGGCACTATTTCCTACTCAGTTGGCCAAACCAATGATTGCTTTCCTTCAAGAAGCTCAGGAAGAACCTAATTCTCTAGTGAGAATATTGAACAAAGTGATTGAATCAAGTGAAAACAATAACAAAGTTAGAGATAACTTGATTTCTTATTAGGCAAAGATGAAGTCCATATTTGACAGAAAAGCAAAATAAATCCTCTTCCAAGCAGGAGATTTAGTATTAAGATGGGATACCAGAAGGGAGGATTAAGGAAAGCATGGTAAGTTTGACCCTCTCTGGTATGGTCTGTAAGAATTTCTGAAGTCAGATCAAATAATACTTTCATCCTAGAATATTTAGATGAAGAATCTTTGGAGCTTCCTATGTATGGGCAGTATTTGAAGCATTATTTTGAGCATTAAAAGTCAACATTCCACCATTGCAAATACCGGATTGCTCATTGCTCATATGTCACCAATAAATATTTGACTCCATGCCCAATGGATAAGGCACTAATCTGCAGTTCTTAGCGCTTTCGTGGAAAAAATAACTATCCCCAGGTGGAGCCAGATGTTGTGGCTCATTTCCATTTACTTTTGAAATATTTATCAAAACAACAAAAAAAGCATATATGTTAAAAAATGTAAAAAAAATTGTATGTCAAAAAATAATTTTGATTTATATGTTGGTGTATTAACATTATGTGCGGAGATGTGAAGGCGGGTCGAGTCGTGCTTATTCGCGTGCAGAACAGTGCACAACAGTTTAGCTAGGGCACCTCCATTTCATCTCTGCTCCCTACCCTCCCCGCCACGTCACCTCTTCTCCCGCATATCACAATTTCAAAATTCCATTGCTGATCTCCAATCCTCAATATGTTATGAACGTCGATATGCGATTTGCAATAATTTTTATATCGTCGATTTTGATTTGCGCTCGACCCCACCTCCACTTGCCACGTCATCCCTACCTTTATCGCACGTCGCACATCGCAAGCTCGAGAGGAATGGCACTCATGAACCATGTTATGAATGCCAATATGCGATTTGCGATAAGTTTTATATTGCTAATTGCGATTTGTGATCGGCCCCACCTCCACTTACCACATCATCCCTACCTTTATCGCATATCGCACGTCGCACATCGCAAGCTCAGAAGGAATGGTGCTCATGAACCATGTTGGAATGTCGAAATGCGAAGTGCGACAAGGGTCGAACGTGATAGTTTTCAAAGGAAAATTTAAATTTATTTAAAGTCCAGGATTATGTGTAGTTGAATTGTTTTATGAAGAAACGTGAATGCAGGCATGAGCATAAGGGGCAAATTCGGGAAGAAGGGGACATGATAACATTGTTTGAAACGTAGAGGCATAGGCAGAGTTGGGCAAAAGGAGCATATGGTGGCACTGTTGGAAACGCAACAGTTGGGTCAAGTTGGGCAAATGTGTGTTATTGCAGAACTATTCGAATACCACATTAGAAACAGAAAAGACACGACATGTTGAGATCCAACAAGATGATGAACTTAGTGAAAAGAGTCGCCTTCACTAAGTGGGCCCGCAGGCTATTTTTGGCGCAAGTCTATTTTTAGACTATGTTTATTTTTAGACATGATGATTATATTTCAGAAGTTGCAGGATGCTATTTGTGGATGGTTGATCAAGCTGGAAAAATAGATGAAATTCTATTTTTAAAATATTGGGCGAAGTCTATTTATAGATCACTGATTTAAAAATAGATGCATGTCGATTATTATTAGCTCTTAATAATAATCAGACACTAAACAACAACTTATTCTCTTGGAGCACTTTGTTTCAGTGCACAAATGTGGCACATCAGTGGACTGAGGGAATTATGCAATTCCCAAGGGTTTACTGGAGCTAATGCATGGAGGACTCAGTTAGAACTCAAGTCGCAGAGTTATGACACAGTTGGAAGAAGTAGTTATGGAGTTGTATTTAGTTTAACTCAGTTAGACTCAGTTGAGCTAGTTGTATCTAGTCTAACTGAATGATACACTATTGAAAGTGGAGTGAATTAATTAGTTAATTAATTCACAAATAATAACTTATTAATCAACTGAACAATACAACAGTTAACTACCGTGCATGTCAAATCCAGTGGAGACCCAGTGGAGAGATAGGTGAAAGGGCAAGATAGACTATTTGTTGTGACTATAGGGATGCATTGATTGCATCACACACACATTGGAGTTGCCAATGAGGATTGCGCAGTCAAGGCAAGGGTAATTCAAATTCATTCAGAGCTATTCTTCAGCAGGGATTGCGCAGTGGAGGTAGGCTAGCAGGACGGCAAAGATCGGTGCATGGATTTGCAAGATTGTTCCTGATTAGTGTATGACGATTGTACTGTACTGAGATGATAAGCTTTGTATGAGGATTGTCATATGATTCCATGATACATAATATATAGTTGGGGTTTTCAGCTTCAGGATTTCTCGGTTAAAAACAATTATGTTATGTGCGATTATTTTTATTTATGCTTTACATGTGTGTGCAATTAATTTTCCGCAAAAGATTAACAAGTGGAATGATTCAGTATCTTGCATAAAGTTAAATAGTGTGATATTAGGTGGATCTATGACATATGCATGCTTAGTGCATATAATTTATACATGGTATCAGAGCATTGTTGATTGAAGATTGCAATTGTAAAGTGAGTTTGTGCTGGTGGACAATTCGAATTTGCTACAGAAGATTCTTGGTGCAGAAGTTAAGTATACATTGAAATGGCTTTCAATGGGTTGCGATTGGAGTATGCCCTTGATGGGAGCTCGAATTACATAGCCTGGAAGGACAGGATGGAGGCAGTGTTGGAGGATAATGGACTGAAGGAGTTCATCGATAGCGATGTTCCTAAGCCAGGATCTAGCAACGCTGCATTACTTGACGCATGGCAAAAGAAGACAGCATAGACGAGGAGAATTATGTTGGAAGGTGTGAAGGACCATATTGTGTCCAGCCTTCACAGGAAAGCCACTCCATTCTTAATGTGGAAGGCTTTGACAGACTTGTTCCAAAGCAGAAGTGACCAGAGGAAGTTGGCGCTTAAAGACAAGCTCAGAAAAATAAAAATGGAGAAAAGCAACAGTATTCCAAAATACCTCACAAAGTTTGACCACTGCAAGGATGAACTGGGAAGTGTGGGGGTTACTGTTGATGAAGAAGACTTGGTGAGCTTGGCTCTCCTTGGGCTTCCGAAGAGTTGGCATAGCTACGAAGACTCTGTCAATGGATAGGAGAAACTGTCGGGATGGGAGCGACTTTGGTCGGATCTTGTGCAGGAGGAGATAAGGCAAGGTACCAGGGATGGATCTTCATCGAAGAATGAAGATGAAGAGAATTGCGCTTTCGCTGCCAAAGCAAGGAAAGGGAAGGGGAAGAAACATCGTTCAAAATCCGAAGCTAAAGGCAAGAAGCAGGATTTTTCCAAAGTGAAGTGTTTTCACTGTCACGAACATGGACATTTCGCCACTAACTGTCCACAGAAGAAGAAGAAGAAGAAGGCTGATAGATCTGTAGCTGGAGAGGCCTTAGCCTCGCAATTTGATCTTGATTTCTCTTTGATCGCATGCTTGGTTTCAAGCTGTATGGGATCGGTGTGGTACCTTGATAGTGGTGCGTCTTTCCATATGACGAGAGACAGAGTTGTTTAGTGACTTGGAGGAGAAGGACCTCCAGATGCATATAGAGATGGGCGACGATGGTTGGTACAGTGCGACTGGCATTGGGACCATTACCTTTGAGAGAGAGTCCAGTAATCCATTCTTGTTGAAGAATGTTATGCATGTTGCAGGTCTGAAGAAGAACTTGGTCTCAGTCGCAATGCTGGAAGACAAGGGTTATGATGTTGTTTTCAGTGAGGGAAAAACCTTCCTTCGACATAAAACAACGGGTCAAACCAAGAAGATAGGGGTTCGAATTAAAAATCTCTACAGGCTGGAGGTAGATGGCTGCGCTGCAATGGTGGGCAAAGCAGAAGAAATGGTGAGCCGGGATGAGGGCGAATTATGGCACAGGAGATTGGGCCATCTTCACCATGGCGCTTTGAAGATTTTGCAGCAAATTTCTACTGGACTTCCCAAGGGTACTCTTGCGTAGTCAAATCAGTGCAAGGGATGTATTATGGGTAAGTTTGTGAAGACCACCTTTCATGAGAAGGAGAACCGTGCTTCGGTGATCCTGGAGAGAATTCACATGGTCAGAATTCACATGGGGACCATTGCAAAGGGACCAAACACATGGGATGAGGTTATATTCATTACGATTATTCTCAGATGTTGGATCTTCTTCATGCAGAAGAGTGAAACATTCTCAAAGTTCGTGAGTTCATGTATTGTGGACATGAGCTCAAACAAGGAAAGCTCTACTTGACATAATGGTGGTGAATACATCTCTGCGAATTCAAAGACTTCTGAAGAAGGAAGGAATTCGAGAACTCAGGCGCTCATAACCCACAGCAAAATGGGGTCGCGAAGAGAAAGAACAGAACGATCGTGGGTGCTACATGAGCGATGCTGCATGACCAGGGCCTACCAATGCACTTGTGGGTGGAAGCATGCAACACTGCGGTTTATGTGAAAAACCGTTGTCCTCATAGAGTACTTGGCATGAGTACACCCGAAGAAGCTTTTACTGGTAAGAAGCCTGATATTTCTCATTTGAATATTTTTGGCTCACCTATTTACATTCATGTGACAAAGGACGCCAGGAAGAAGTTGGAGCCGACTGCAGAAGTTGGGATATTTGTGGGGTACACAGAAACACCCCATAACTATCGTGTGTATTTGCCAGATAGTCGAATGACTGTTGTGCGACGGGATATAAAATTCAATGAGGTGAAAGCCATGAAGTTGTTGCTTGAAAGGGAGCTACACTTGCATGCGGAGGAGGAACTTCTTGTTCCCAAAGATGAGCCTCTGGATGTGGATCAGCCATAGGAGGAGATTCATGGAGTGGAGGAGTCCACTCATGTAGAACCAAACATCAGACAAGGCAGAAAGTGTACCACAGAAGCTGAGAGACTGAAGCTTGATGCGGCACAAAATGTAGGAGTCCCTACATCACAGCGCAGACAGAGAAAGTCACCTGACCGATTTACTGGATACATGGCTCTTATGAGCAAGTGTATCATGACAGAGCCATATTCTTTCGAAGAAGCAGTGCAGGAGCCCACATGGGTAGATGCCATGGTGGAGTATGACTCCATTGTCAGAAATAGTGCTTGGGAGATTGTTCCAAGGCCGGTGGGAAAATCAATTGTAGGATCAAGATGGATCTACAAGGTAAAGCAAGCTGCTGATGGGAGCGTCAAGAAGTATAAGGCAAAATTTGTTGCCTGGGGCTTCTCATAGATCGAGGGGATTGACTATAAAGAAACCTTTGTACCTGTCGCACGGTATTCTTCCATACGGACCATCCTTGCTCTCTCAATGCAGATGGGTTGGCACATTCATCAGATGGATGTGAAGACTGCATTCCTTAATGGGATCATTGAGGAAGAGATGTACATTGAGCAGCCTGAAGGATTTGAGATCTTCAGCAGCGAGTCGCATGTGTGCAGGCTCAAAAGAGCATTGTATGGGCTGAAACAAGCACCTCGTGCTTGGTACACTCAGATCGACAACTATTTCACTGGACTTGGCTTCACCAAGAGTGAGGCAGATGCAAACCTGTACCATATTGTGGTGGAGGGTAAGCTTTTAATCATTGTACTTTATGTTGATGATTTAATACTAACAGGTGATGAGCAGTTGATACACTCATGCAAGGCAGATCTTGCAAAGAAGTTTGAGATGAAGGATTTGGGCCTCCTTCATTATTTCCTTGGATTGGAAATATGGCAGCGGGAAGGTGAACTGTTTGCGTCTCAAGGAAAGTATGCCCGGGAGATAGTAGAGAAGTTTCACATGCAAGGTTGCAAGCCTATCGACACTCCTCTTCCAGGAAATTGGAAGAAAGAGGATGTTACATCAACAGAGGTAGTGGATGCCACTGTTTATCGATAGTTGGTGGGTTCGCTCATGTATTTAGTCAATACAAGACTAGACATATGCTATGCGGTGAACCAACTTTCACAAGCGATGGTTAAGCCTACCAAGCTCTTTTGGAAGGCAGGCAAGCATGTTTTGAGATATCTCAAGGGCACATCTGAGTATGGTTTATTGTACAAACAGACGAATGAGGTGAAGTTGCATGGCTTCACGGAGGCAGATTGGGCAGGAAGCCCAACAGACAGAAAGAGCACATCAGGAGGGAATTTCAGTATTGAATCTACGACAGTTTCTTGGTACAGCAGGAAACAAAGATCCGTGGCACTCAGTTCAGTGGAAGCGGAATACATGGCAGCAAGTCAAGCTGCATGTGAGGCTATCTGGACGAGGAAGATTCTGGTTGGTTTTTTCGGTTCACATTTAGATCCCACAGTGATACATTGTGATAATCATAGTTGCATTAAACTCTCGGTTAATCCTGCCTCTATGGTATTGATTCCTTTCCACAACCAAGGAATTGTCTCTTAAGAACTAAGAGACCCAATGGGAAAATGTGGATCTGGATGAGAAAAATTTGAAAAGGGGTTAAAATGAGCAGAGGGGAGTGAGCTATATGGTGTCAAGAAGCGGGACCACACAACCAAAATTATGGTTACCCATGTATTGACACTCATAAAACTAACCACTAGAGGAGATCCCATGAGACTAGGACACAATATTAACCACCAAGTTGGGACAAGGGAACAAGATTACAAACCAAAACCATTCTTTTTTTCGAATCCCCCCACTAATCCATGTCCAAATGTGCCCAAGAAAAGAAAGCATAAAACACCCAATTACATAATGAAAAGTCATACCTTCAGGGTTGGAAGGCCCACATTCAAACATACAATCATAACAGATGAGTGAGGGCACAAAATGGTTGGCTCAGGTGGCATAGAATAGTGACACATTGAGTTATCTAGTGGCTACAAGGGGTTGTTGGTTGAAGTGAATCAAGAAGAAAATTTCTCCTATAAGGGTCACCCACTGGTGGTGGGTAAGATCTAGCTCCAATTGGGACATGAGCTCTCAATAGAGTGCACGAACCATGTACTTGAACGCGGAGGTCATGAGAACACCAACAATACCTTAGGACTGCAAATATGTCACCTACACATCAAAGATTATGCAAATGGGGCAGCATGTTTTTTGTAGTGTCCTTTGATCACCCATGCTTTTTTTAGTCCGAAAAATCAATAGGAAATAAACTAATAATCCTCGTCGTGGTCGTTATCGTTTATATCGTGCTTTGTGGCCACCATAAGGTCATGATCAAAAGGAAAGGGACATTGATGACATGGAGAGACACAACAGGCAGGTTGCTCATGATGATCATACTTAGGAGGGAGAGGATTCCTCATTATTAGTGATAGTGTAAAAAGGGATGAGGAAAGGGTGTACATGTGACTCAACTACATCCTTAGGATTGTGAGGAAAGACAAGGGTCCTATTGATATCATCAGCATCGGTGTCGTAGATAGGGTCCTTGTCAAAACGATGCCTATGAACTTCCCATTTCTCCTCTTTAGTATGTAAATAATCACTGATATCAAAGCAAAAAGGTGTAGCGAGATCATTTTTCCCATCATCTTCATGATGCTCAATGAAGGCTTCCTCTTGAATATATAATGGTTTGCATGCTTAAAAATGTTTAAGAAAGCCATCAAAGAATGCACCAATACATGAGATGCTCTGAGGTTTGCAATTACATAGCCATGAATTATGAATGGATCTCATGAATAACAATATGACGACATCCTGGTGAATCACTTCATCCTTTGATGTATGTGCAAAAAACCTTGCTACATGATCTATTGCAGAGAGCTGATCACCATCAAACTTGGGCATCCCACGTATGGTATTCCACGTCACATGATTAGGGTTCCCAAGGATGGAAGCGATGTCCAAAGCAAGGAATTCATCAAAATAAGACCTCTTATTAGGCTTACACATATCAATTATGTACGAGTTGCCAGGGTGAAATTAGAGATGCCTAGAGAGATGTTTGTTTCACCTTACAAGCATTGACTTTAGATTACAATGAAGAACTAGGGCTTCGTTCTTCCAATGGAGTAGCCAAAAGGATATATCAATAATGTCGTAAGGGAACAAAACATGTCTGGTGTCCCCGACAATGATGCCAAAAATGGTGTTTCACAAGCTAGCAGGCTTAGTTAGTAGGCTAAAGCTAGAAGGTACAACAACCATTTAAGACAAGGCTCACTATCACCATAACCTATGTCCCCTTCTCTTCTCGGATTTTCACCAACGAGAGGAGTCATAGTAACCCTCACTTTTGATTAGTATGTCTATACTAGGGCTTGAAGTGAGGCAAAGATGGCTCATTCAATGGAAAGATTCAATTAAGGTGTGAGCTATGGGAGGAGCTAGGATGACTTTCCATGAAAAAACCCTTGAGAGAGAGACTATGCGAGACCTGGGGTTGAGTATATGTTGAGATAAAGGGTCATCCAAGGACAAGATAGCTAAGAGAAAAGGTTTTGAATGATAATCTATAACTTCCAAACCTTTAAGAAATCCTCAAGTCAAAGCAGCTTCAAGGGTTCCCACTTGGTGTGAAAATTCGAGAAGCCTGAATCTTATTGCAACAACTGATGTTAATTCTTCTAATTGTTTAATTAAACAAACAATTTACTTGTTGTGTGCTATGGAAAATATCAAATTAAATTCACTGCAACCTTCACAAATAAAACACCGTGGAAGAAAAAAAACTTTGGAACAAATAGATGCACACACACAATATGACACCATTGTTTTTGGACTAAGTCCCCAGAAAAACCCAACTCGGGAAAATCGGTGCAGCAGCTGAAGGTTTTGATATTATGCAGTGGCGAAAATCTGAGTACAAACTATGGATGCTCAAATTGGCAATCCAAACAGAGAAACACTAGTAACAATAACAAGTGAGAAAAATTTCTCACTCCACAGGTAATCTGACATTAACCTCAGCTCGAATTGTGTTGTCCCTTGCTACCTCTGCGCAGTCACTACGTCAGCCTACACAGTTACTATGTCATCGAAACTACGTCTCCTCTTACTATCTCGCCAATTTTTTCTGGGAAAATAATACTTTCTGCATCTGGACCCTCTACCCAATTTCTGGCTCAGAATCTCCCATTCTCCCCAGCAAAATAGAAATCTCCTCAAGAGGGCTCTGCATTGCCTCTCGGTGGCAATCCAAACAGAGAAATACTGGCAAAAATAACTAGGGAGAAAAATTTCTCACTCCACAGGCAATCTGCCACTGACCTCAGCTCGAATTGTGTTGTCCGTTGCTACCTATGCGCAGTCACTGCGTCAGCCTACGCAGTTACTATGTCATCGGAACTGCGTCTCCTCTCACTATATCGCCAGATGTTGTCTGGGAAACTAATACTCTCTGCCTCTGGACCCTCTACCCAGTTTCTGGCTCAGAATGTCTCATTCTCCCCAGCAAAATAGAAATCTCCTCAAGAGGGCTCTGCACTGCCTCTTTGTGGCAATCACTGCCTTTCTGCAATGAACTCATCGGATCTGGAAAAACTTCCTCCCGCCTCACTATCTCTATCCCTCTCTTACTGCTTCAACCTCACTGAATCACCTCCAGCAACTGAATGTTGCTGCTCTCTTGAGATCGATTTCTTAGGAAAATCGAATGCTCAATTGATTTGGTGTATCTCCTCTAAGCCCCATCGACTTCTTCTTATATTCCTCTGTTGAGACTTCAACGACCACGATTAAATTTTAATCGATGGCTAGGATTAACTAGAAATCGATCCATGCACTTTTCTAGAACATTCTCACCATGGCTTAATTAATTCCTTTTACCTTTTAATTAATAATATATCCTAAGTTTCCACTTAAGAAATATTAAAAACTAACTAATTAATTTAATTACGTCGTCTCTAGGTGGAATTTCCATAAACGATTTCTGGGTATTGGAGAATAAATGTATTGTAGTCTCTCTGCCAAATCTCGTGGCTAGAACACATCTGAAGCTACAAAAACTAACACTTGGTAAATTATTTCGAGATTCAACTGTGAGAATGACCCCAAAATCAAAGGAGACCTAAAGGAGACACCAACGCAAAATCTTGTCCAATTAGTTTTGCAATATCTCACTCTTAAAGGATTTCGCACCAAGCCCTAGAAAGGCTACCAATCCTTAAGGGACGAAGAAATGGAGGAAGAAAAGGTTAAGGGAATGATGTGTCGTTGAGTTATTGTGATCACAAAGGATCTAGGACCAGTGCTTAATTATTGGGAAGTTTGGAGTCAAAATGATCAAGACTTGAGAGACTTCGCTCTTCAAGGAGGCTTAAAGAAGCAGTTTCACTCTCTACGGATGCAACTATGCGACAACTTTAGACTTTTCTACTTCAATGGCAATTATTATGGAGTTTCAAGGATCCACATGCAAATAATCATCTAGGAACATTCATTCATGCTTTGTTCAATGAGTAACACATGCAAAAATCTTCAATAGTTTCAATGATTCCACTAATTCGCATTAATTAGGGCGTGTTACTTCACCATAAGAAAATAATTTCATACATTAGACATCCATTATAACATAAATATAGCATTATATTGCACTTACGAGATAAAGAAGAGTATATCCATCCACAATCTTGCCAACAAGAAGCTCCAAGAGAGAGCAAAATATTTCCACACATCAAAATGCATTTATTCATCCAAATCATTCCACAAATTGCAGTATGAACACCTCTAATGAGAGAGCCAAAATATCCCCAAGTGTGATGTCCAAATACATATGAAGTCTCTTTAATTTATATGAGCCTCTCACAAGTTCGATTTGGTCTAATTAGGCTAATTAAGCCCCTAATAATATTTTAATGTGCAAATAACAACCTGTTTGGTGACAAGCCCACCAAATAGCTACCAAAGTGAATTATAAATCATCCCAAGGGGCCCGAAGTAGTGCATAATGGATTAGGAAGGGTCGTTGGAAGGCCAAAATGAATCCTCTAAGTGCCATGATGAATAGGAGGGCTCCAAAAATGTTGATCAAGGGGTTCGCCCCTGATCTCCAAGCAAAACATCTTGTGGTGCTCCCAAGTGGCTATGGGGCAAAATCCATTATCTCATGAGTCTCCAGTGGCTCAATGACAAGTCGATGGTCCACAAGTGAGGACTAGAAGATGATGCATGCCCTCCCATATCTCTCCAGATAAGCCAAAACCCCATCTGGGCCTTGGATCAACTGCCAAGAGTCATGTGCAAATATGTGGTCGGTTGGGCAACGTGGTCCAAATGCATCATCCTCTCTGTGGTCGGGGTACGAACACGCAATGTGTGGTGCTAAAAAAGTCCATGGTGTGGCAATCAATGCTCTATTGTGGTCTAGGCCCATGGCTCGCAATGCTCACTCTATAAGTGCCATTATGATCCTTTGGAGGGCTTGGATCCCGTATAGGGAGACCAAGTCCAAGATGAAGACCCACTTGCAATCTTGTAGAAGATCCAATGCATCTCCTTACCTTCTAGTACAACAATCCATTAGTGTAATTTAGTACATAAGCTTGCTAACCAGGGGAAAAAGTGGACACTTCTTAATAGCGTGTCCTTCCAAATGGGATTTAGAAGGTACAGGTGTTTCCTTGCTCGACAAGAGAGCTTAATAAAAAAACCTATTAGGTGGCTTCAACCTCAAATGGCAAGTGTCATGTGAAATGGTGATGGAATGGAGGGACAAAGGGAAGGCTCCAAGCCACATGTCATGGGACAAGGGTAGCTATGATAAGGAGCACCCACGACTTGGGTATATGAAGGCAGGAGGGAGAAATTGTGTTACATGAGTTATCCCAGCTTTTTGTTTTCCACCCTTCAGATGCCTTTTGCTTATTGTTGATTTTTCTTTCTTTTATTGCTCGGGGCTTAAGGGGATGAGATCATTATGTGTATGATGATGTAGAGATTACCCTCTTAAGGTTGGGCAGTTCACCCACTAGGGGTTATGACAAGGTCCCTTAATGATGCAGAGGGCACTCATAAGGGCCCTAGGAACCAAAGTGATGGTCATGGTGATAAGGTGTAGAACTCATGTTTGGCTTATGCCCACGTCCTAAATTTTTGTCTTGGCCATATTTTTCATTTTGTGGTACATTTCCTTTTGCAAGTGGTTGACTTATGCTTTCAACTTTCCTTTTAGCTGCATCTACATCCAGGGCATCGCTCGAGGCCCCACCAAAAGTGTGGATAGGGGGAAAAGGAGGCTAACACCTTATGGACCCAATGGAAAAATGTGGAACCAGATGAGAAAAGTGTGAAAAGGGGTTATAATGAGCGAAGGGGAGTGAGATATATGATGTCGAGAAGCGGGACCACACAACCAAAATTAGGGTGTCTCATGTATTTCTACTCCTAAAGCTAGCAGCCAATAGAGGAGATCCCACGGGACTAGGACACAAGATTAGCCACCAAGTTGGAACAAGGGAACAAGAGTACAACCAAAGCCCATTCTTTCTGTTGAATCCCCCCAGTAATCCATGTCCAAATGTGCACAAGAAAAGCAAGCATAAATACCCAATTACATAATGAAAACTCATACATTCAGGGTTGGAAGGTCCACCTTCAAACATACAATCATAATAGATGAGTGAGGGCACATAATGGTTGGCTTAGGTGGCGAAGAATAGTGGCACGTCAAGCTATCTAGTGGCTACAAGGAGTTGTTGGTTGTCGGATGAAGACAAATCTAAGATAAAATTCCTCCTATAGAGATCACCCACTAGTGATGGATCACAGTTGCATGTGTAATCACTTTGTAATATTTTTCACGTCGCCCTTCTTTATCTAAGAAAAGCTTAAGAGAGATGTTTATTTAATGATGGTTATAGTAGACTTTGTGGTCTCTTAATGGTCATTAAAGTCCATTATGACTCATCTTGAGTGAGCAATTATAGCCCACGCTAAAAGTTAGGAGGTGCCCTCGCTTTTCCCTCCTTGATGTGGTGGTTAGAAGGTGACCTAGTGCTCTATCTTTAATGTAATGATTCAGTTAGATATATATATATATATATATATATATATATATATATTTGTAGCATTGTGAACATCATCTCAAATCTCATTCTTTACTTCAAATTTTATTTGGTTTACACAATTATTTGTACTCAATTCTGGGGTTGTTTGTTTATTGTGCATATGCATGTTTGGAGGCCATACTTTCCTTCCATCTCTACATGTATGTGTGATGCACCTTGATTTCAAAAATGGTATCCCCATACTCACAATTGCACTCTCATGTACCATGATTTCAAAAATAGAATTCCATATCCACACTATATGCATTGTGTGTGTAAGAGAGAGAGAGAGGGAGAGAGAGAGAACACGTACACTCAAAATGAACACATCAATAGGGATTTATCTATATTTGTGAGATAAATTAGCTACTTGATCTTTTGTGATGATATTTGTTTGTGCATTCTTTGATTAAATATTTCTTTAACTTTTAATGTAAACACGGATTGAATACAGTGTTGCAAACATCTTGATTTTATCACGAAAAAAATCGTGAATTCGTGATTTTTTGACCTAGCTGATGTATGCCAATTTTTACCAATATTTTCTCAAATTTTATAATTTTTTAATTTTCCAGACCCTTGCCGATTTTATCCCAATGCAAATGTTTGCCACGTTGCTTTAACACAAAAAAAGGTGGTTTGCTAGTGTAGTGTCCTCATGCAGTGTCCACAAACACTACAAGAAGCTAATCAAAGCTCCAAAAATATGCGCTGACTTAATCCAAAATGCTTGCAGCCAAGCTGGCTTAAGCCAAAGCACTTGCAGCCAAACAACCACTACATAAAAATCCATGGTCCAAAGAGATCTATGGTATGTAGGACACAAATAGTTGTAAAATCTTCCTATAATGAATGTAGCATGTTCCTTGTTGAGATTTTATATAGTTGGTGTAGCATCGGGTGTGCTCTAGCCCTGAAACTTTGTGGAGGGGCTAAGACACCCTTGAACTTCAAAACCCAGAAAGTGTTTTGTGAAATTTCAGTAGGTGTTCAAGTTATTCAAATAATTAATTACTTTAATGTATTTCCTAAGTCTAAACTTAGGAAAATTAAATAATTAAAGTGAATTAATTAACACATGTGCTAAAATGTTCTAAGTGACACGGATCAAGCAGTCTTTTAATTTCAGTGGTTGATAAATGTTTTAATCTCAGCTATTGATGAGATCAATGAAAAAGTATAAGAGAAAGGCTTAAGGGTCAGTTGGACACAGTTGCAGAACTAAGAGACTGATCTGGAATTCTAGGGCAAGGTTTGCTAAGAATTTCCAGAGGATTTTTCTGCAGTGAGGGGTAGCATTCGCTGAGGGGATGATCTAATCCTGGAGCCAAGAGTCAGTAAGAGACAGAGGAGCAGCAAACAAGGACAGCACAGAGGAGCAGAGAGCAGCAGCAACAGTTATGCAGCTGCTACGCAAGCCAAGGAAAGGGTAGCACTGCAGCTCCAAAGGGTTTCAGAATTATGCAGAGGGTCTCCAGGGCCAGCGTAAGGCTTGTGTCACCCTCTCTGGATTTACGCAGTCCCTCTCTGGGCAACACAGTGGCACACAGAGCCTAGCAGGGCTGACGCTGGGGCTTCAGGGACAGCGTTGGGGTTTCTAGGGCCAGATCTAGGCTGAGTCTTGTAAATCCCGTTTGAGGGTGTGGATCAGTCAGATATTTGCTCTTGGAACAATAGGTTAGCTGCAGATTTCTTTTATTCTCTGTCGGGTTTTCCAGATCTGAAACCCAGATTTACTGTACCCATAATCTACTTAATAAAATAAACCCTCATATCTGCTGCACTGGTTTTCCCACTTTGGGTTTTTCCGAGGACTTATGTCCAAAAATCCATGTGTCACTTTGTTTGAGTGAGCATAGTATTCAGTAAATGATAAATGATATGCATGTGTAGACCGTTAGTTGTGTTTACTTCGGTATTTTCTGAATCTAATTTCTGAACATAACTTGTATAACTTAAATCAAGTAGGAGAAGTAAACCATGACGCTGCAATAGAATTTTCACATTCCCTATTACACATCAATGATAATATCTAATAGCAAGCTTGAATGATTCAAGTATGATTTGTGGAATAATATGATCTATTTGGTGGAAATAGTAATAACATATGTTTGCAAACACCATATCAAGTAATATTTCTTTCTAATTCCAAACATTGTAAGGAATTTTACCAATGCTGCAACACTAACAGGACTGTATTGTTAAATACCACTAGCTTGGGCACAAATAGCAGATAATTGAGATGAGTTAAGGCAGCGTATGTAAAAATCCCACTTTAAAATTTGTAGAGATGATATGGTATAGTGTTTAACCATTTTCAACTTTTCACCAAGGGAAATAACCATTATTTTTTCACAATTGTATCATGCTCCTTCTATATGATAGTAAGGTCAACCAATGGGAACAGAAATGAAAAATGTTTTACAATTCAAGGCACTTGAAAATGGTGTACTACAACTAGCGTCGTTCCTGTGCAAGACTTCATTCAGTGCTTGTGTGGATTGAGTTACATAAATTAACATGACTTAAAAAGGAACACCATATCTCGATGTAGGATTAACACATCCAATCAACGTAACATCTGCTGCAACTGAAGTACTTGTTGTTGCTGCTCAGGCGGCAAAGAATTTATCTGTTCTGGAGTAAGACTCATCACTTGTTGCAGCAATGCAGATTCTAGTTCTGGAGTAAGTTGAGCCTGAAAGGAAAAAAAGTTATGTCAGGACCAAAAAGGATTTTACCAAAAATAATTCAAATTTAAAGAATAATCCATGATGTACCCCATGAGATGCAGGTTGTTGCAGTTGTGACATCCCTTCAACGGGTGTTTGGTTGGGCCCTTGAGAATGAACGGGGCTAGTTCCTACTCCACTGTCTGAAGACCCAGAAGCAATTCCACCATTTCCACCACCTGCAGCTGTGTAGACCTTGCTTCCATCTTCTATATTAGGTAGCCCTGCAGAAGTAGATGCAACTGTTGCCAAGTCCCCACAAGCACCGCCAGCTGATTGTGGGACCTGAGACCAGGATACATCAGGAATGCCACCCAATCCTTGAACCAAATTAGATCCTCTTCCCACTTGGAGTGCACCCTCAATGCCTAAATTTATGAGGCCAGCATTGCTTGGATAGTTGCTTGGGCCTGTACTTGAACGAGTTGCATCAGAACCTACATGTAGAGTTGTGCCAACTGTACTACCAGAGCCCATCTGCAAAAAGACAAAATCTAAGGTGTCTCAGATTGCCAATTGGAAAAGAAAATTTTCAATTGAAGTGTTTTTTAGAACCCACTTACCTGATAAGACTGCTGTGGAGGTGGTAGATTGGGCAGTGGAGGTTGGTTGTGTTTCTGGAAAGGAATCGCCAAGGCATTCTGAGGATGGTTTCCTGGCTGCTACCAAATGAGTATCATTTCAAACAGCTGAAAAAATCATGGCAAGGTGTATATACCCTAAGTATGACAAACTAATGTGAAGGGGCTCCGCTTCTACACATTTTGTTAATGACATCAAGCCTGAGGATGTAATATGCACATCTCATCACTCTCCTTAATTAACTGAATGAATAACGACATCTAATGGAAACAACTGTCATACCTGAAAAGGTGCCTGTGATGACAGTTGGTGTGGCACACTTGATGGTTTGAACCCCATATTCTGAGTTGGTTGATTTTGCACCTGGCCTGCAGGTGGAAGAGATTGCAACAATGGCCTTGGTTGCTGTGGCAGTGGTGGTTGATGTAGACTTCCCAGACTTGGCTGGTTGGAAGGTTGTTGAGGCTGACCTGAAAGAAGAGGAGGAACTTGAGACTGTACTGTGCGTGTAGGAGACTGCATTGGAGGTTGTACTGGCAAATTCAAACTTTGAGATGCCGATTGTCGAGACTGCAATACTGTCTGTGGCACTTGAGGTTGAGTTGGTTGGATAACCTGAATTGAAGACTGCACTGGAGGTTGTTGCATTAACTGTTGCATTGGAATGTTTTGGGGTTGAGATTGCTGTAACAATTGGACCTGACTGTGCTGCGCAGCCTGCATCTGGGTTTGCTTCCCAGGTTGAATCTGATTTTGTGCTAAACGCATCTGACCCTGTTGACCAGACTGTATTGGAGGATCTGACCGGAAGTTGGGCAACTGCAAATGTGCCATTCATAACATTTATTAACTCATGGGAACTATATACTCCTTTTGAAAGAAATTCTATAGTCAATGATACTAAAATTAAGAGAAAATTGAATATACCATTTGTGGGGTCACCATTCCAAGCATTATCTGTGCCTGAAATATTCAGAGAAACAAAACAATTCAGTTGAGATAGCAGAATGAATAACACATGGTAAAGAAACACAGGGTAAACCAAGAAATCAGTTTGACTGGGCCAAAGCATACATTGTTTTTCCCCCTTGTCATACACATACACACTGCTATTACTCAGGTTCCTATGCATACAAAGATCTTAATGACTGGTGCACGAGTACCTAATGCGGTCAGACGAAGGCTTTGACAACAGTAAAAATGACCTCATGGAGTTGAAATGTCACCCTGCTCTTGGACACTAGCCTCTCCATGGTGGGGTCTCATAGGAGGAATTGACAACATGGCCTCATATTGTCAGGCCCCATATGTGGGCAGTACTTGTGACAGATTGGTTTCCCTTCACCTGAAACATATTATCACAAATGAAGAATTATTATGGCACTAGTATGCCATGCATCCCTACTTAAGCAAGTACGAATATGCAATTAGCAAACCAATGCATTGCCTATGCAATAGACTGTCATGCATCATGAGGGGAAGCCATATTGCCAGCTTGCAAACCTCCCAATGGACACACTAATCCAATGAAGAGTACTATGTCTTCATCTCTACCCCGTCAAACAGAATATGACTCAACAACCCATCATATAACAGGATAATCAACATTAGTGTTTCAGAGACTATTACCACACTAGGTGATAGAGCAACAAGTAGGGTTGCACCTAGCAACACAACTTTTTCAACCTCACTCATTTTTACAAAAATTCATGGCAAAACCAGGTAAACCATAGGCACACTACAGGCAGAATTTATATGATGATAGGGGGGAGCAGACATAAATACAAGTGCGCACCAGTTTCCCCTAGCCAGTCCTACATATAATAGGCATTGACCGCATGGCCAATCCATGTTCACAATGTATTCCAGAACCAATAAATCACCCTATGGCATTTCAACTATGGAACATGATGATATAATTTACATGCAACAATAAAACTGCAACATAATCGCTAACGCTACCAATTATAATGTCACAATCACCATCAGGTGAAAAGTCATAAACTAGGGCATGAAAATAAGACCGATAAAAAAACCATAACATTATACAATAACTAGCCCCAAGGGCTAGCTCAATTGATAGATGCTCTTGTGCAAAGTTCACAGAGGTCTTTGGATCAATTCCCATTTAGTCTTTTCGGGTTACCAGCCACTTCTGTAGCTCGCAGTCAATCTGCTATCCATCCCGACATTCCAGGGAGGAAGGGCGAGCATCCTGCAAGGGCAAGCCTAGTACCAGCACCCCCATTTTTCACTGAAGTGTGTGAGGGTGGGATGAGATCATTTCCTTGGAAAAAATATTATACAATCACCAAAAGAAGAGGAATAATCATGTGACACCTATCAAAAGGGCTAAATATATATCAGTGTTACACGGGGATGCGTCCCCCCCCCTAGGGGTCTAGAATCCTCGCCCCCTCGCGATTCGGGGACTTGGGGACGTCTAGGGGACGTTTCCCGACGCTCCCAATTTTTGAAAATTTGGAGGGGACGTCAAGGGGGACGTTTCCCCATCTGGAGGGGTCGAGGGGACGGGAGGGGGCGCGGAGGGGACGGCTGGGCCCACATGAAAAAAAAAAAAAATTAAATGAAAAAATATTAATAAAATCGATTTTTTTTTTTTTAAATTTAATAATTAATTAGCAATGAAATTTAAAAATTTTAATAATGAATTAAATTGAATATATTATTTTATCAATGTTATGAATATAATATATATTATAATATTATAATTTATTGATTTATATCAATGTTATGAATATATATTATATATTATATTATAAACTTATAAGTTATGAATATAATTTAATATTTATTTCAATGTTATGAATATTCAATATATTATAATGTTATAACTTGTAATGTTTTAAATTTTAATATATATCAAATTATCATTGTTCCGCCCGCCACTTAAAACACTTCCGCCCGGCAATATGTGACATGTCGCCCGCCATTGCTGCGTGAGAATTGAGCAACCCGACACCATTGCCGCTCGAGCACCTTGCCGCCGCTTCATCTCAAGCACGGTAGCACCCCACCATTGCAGCGAGTCTGCTAGAGCATTGAGCACTGCGCATTGCAGCTTGAGCAGAGGACTCGGACTCTAGCAGAAGCCACTGGCCAGTGAGCAGCAGCCGCCTCCTCCTCGAGCAGCAACCGCCTTCTCCTCGACAGCCTCGGCCCTCCTTACAGGTAAGTAAAAAATTCGATCCCTCTCAAGTGCCTAACAAATCTAAAAATATCGCAACAATCGAATACATATAAATAATAAAATCTCATACGACTCATTATGAAAAAAATTAATACTAAATCATATATTTTAATATTTATAAACTTATAAAACCCTGCTTGAACCTTGAAATTTCAAATACTGTTGCAACTTGCGGATGGGATAAATTTTTAATTTTTTTGTTGATGTGCCCAGTCGATAGATCATAGGACCTCCGACCAGTACCACGGCATATTGGCAGATGCCAGATATATTTTAGATCTAAGATCTGTAAGGATTCAGGAACCGATTTGAAAATTAATTTGAAAATTTGAATTTCCGAGTTAATAAAATTTTAAATATATATTACAGTTGTTAAATAAAGGATGCCAAGCACTGCAACCAATAAAATCTTCTTTCTGCTAGGAGAAGAATACATTGAGGACAAGAATGGAGTAAGGAGAGAAATCCTTCCATACCCCTGGGATGAAGTAGCCTTCCATATCATGAAATTCATTTCCTGTGAAGGCATACTTAGTGTAGTCTATGGGTACCATTTCATTTTTTTGAATGAGCTTAGGTTTCAAGGAGAATTCCCTCTAGAACAAAGATTTAGCATCCCTCGTTTCCTCTTGAACTCAATAACATACATGAGCAAAAAGGTGAGGGAAAGGACATACCAAAATTTGGCTTATCATGGCCTTATAAAACTGATAGTGAAGGATTCTCTTAGAAGATTAAACCTCCCTGTATCTCGGTCCTCATTCATAGACATGGATAGGGAAGCCTTCATAGCCACCCAAATAGGACAAACCTCTTCCTCTAGTCTTAGAGAGAGAGAGGTAGAAGAATATGAGGAAGAAAAAGAAGAAATGGAGATTGAATTAGAAAACACAAAGGAATTTAAAACAAATAAGGAAGAGACTGAGGGGAAGAAGGAAGAAAAGACAGAGGGGAAATAAATTTTGAACCTTATGTTAGGCAATGATACCTCCCCTTAGGACACCAGCATGTCACTAGACATAACCTATCATGAAGTGGCTGCTACCCTAGCCACTTTGATCACATCGGTGAAAAAAAAGAGGAAGAGGCAAACACCCATGTATTTCAGGACTAGGAAGATCCAAAGGGTGAGGCAAGGGAAACCACAGACTCCAACTAAAAGCCCTATTTCCATTGAGGAGTCACCCAAGAAAGATGATGAAATAAGGATAGAGGAAGGAAAGGTTCAAGATGTCACCTCACCTGTGAGGACCCCTGTGACCTACATAAGAAGACACTTAGCAAGGTTGGAATCCCATACACATCATACAACCCCCATAGACCCTAAAAATATTGAAAAAAGGGAAAAACAAGAAAGAGAGGGTCTTCAGCAGGAAAAAAATAGTTTGCTACATGATACTTTGTCTTTGTCATAGGAAACTCTAGTAGACCCAGAATCAGAGAAAACGTCCTTGGATGAGGGAGAAAAGACAACCATGGATGGGTAGGAGGCCCAAGAAGTTGAGGAAAAGGCACAAGATGAAGGGAAAGATGAAAAAAGGGGGGAAGAGAAAGATGACAAGGAGGACCCCACCTCACCAAAACCTATCCTCAAAGTGAGTTTACTGTTGTCAAAGTGCATTCTGCCATCTGGGCAGTGGGCATCTTGATCTAATATCTATTTGGTACCACAGGGCCACAGATTCTCTGTTTGGGATAAATGAAAATCATAAATTAAATTTTAAAATGATAATTATAAATCATAAAATTTAAAAACAAATTGAAGTGCACCTACAAGTTTACATTGTAAAACCATACTGTTGCAAACTGTTTGATGAAATTTCAAATGACACAATGAAAAATTGATTAATGATT